>LQRL01146663.1:1245-13002 GCA_001703475.1 Hydroides elegans | reverse complement strand
TACTTAAAGCAACAACCATCCCAAATCCGTTTCATATGTCATTCAACTGTCGGATTACATCTGGAAACCTTGGTGTCATAAATGCTCAAAATAGTATCACCTGCTTTTTGAAAACATTAATACAGCATGATACAGCAAGTGCTGTTAAGTGTTAAATGGTAAGCGTGTTTTAAAGGTTTTGTTAAATATAAAACTTTAAAAAATATATATTTTATTAGGAATGATATGTTGAATAAACTTACGGATTTGTCCTTTTATTAAATGGATTGATAAAGGGATATCAAACTTTTTTTATAATTTCATCATCATAATAAATTTATCAGAATAAGTGATGGATTCCAAAATATTCGCATGCGAATTTCGCAGCAATGTAGTAGCTCTGGTATAAAACATAGTGATCCATTTTGTACGCAGCAAAAGATTCGCACAGAAAAATGGGTCATGAGCGATCGAAAGATTCGCAGCGAAATTCGTCCGACGAATTTCGCAGCAATGTAGTAACCTCCATAAGAACACATGTGATCCATTTTCCTGTGCGTAATTCGCAGTACGCAATACGCTCAATGTGGTATAGCCTTTAACCTCGTTCAGGATACTAAAAATGGCTCTTTGGTTTACGTCAGTCGGGTGCTGGGGAAATTGATGAAGAATAATGGCTGCATTCGGATCCAGCAATAGCATTTTGTATTCCTTTGATAGATACTGTAAAATAATTGTTTTTAAGTTATTTATACTATGGGTTATGTCATTTTCATTTTTCTAAAAGTTAAAACGAGGAGTTATATTCAATCAAATATTTTGGTAGATATACGGATTATCCTTTGGTCCATAGCGATAGTTACTATGCAGGCACTGTTTGGTTGTAAAATACAAAGGTATATGTAACCTTGATTCAGATAAAGCATTTATGGTATTGCGACCAATAATCAATTTTAGATTTTGTGGAAACGTGCAAACAATTAAAGGAATAATGTACATGATCTAAAAAACATACGATTTTCACTTATGTTCTTGAAAAAAAAAACCGTAAACCGTCAAACCTAAATCGACCCCTCGATCCATCTATAGCGGCTATGCCATCAGCTTTGTTGACACTCGCAAATGAAACCCAAAGCCTAATATATTCATGAGTTGGCACCATAAGTAATCAACCCCGCTTATCCGATAATCCCTGAAACTGCCCTAAAACAAGCAGTGAAATTATTCGCTCCATGCGTAAATAATGTTTCTTTAGGTCGACATCTTGCTCAAATAAAATATTCGGAGGCAAAACCAATGCATAAAATAAGGAATTAAAAATTATAACCTTGAAAAATCGGATTGCTAAAAAAATGGTGCAAAAATACATAATGGGTACCGGTAAGTAAATATCAAATTGAATTCTTGGTAATGTTTAAAAACGGATTTCCAGGGGTCCACGTGGTCCATGTTTCCATGAAATTGACTTACCCCCCTTAGTTTCGATATATCAAGTTGTTAAGAAGTGGCATTTAATTGGAAACTTAAACTTATGGTAAAAACACTAATGACGCACATATTTCAAGTTATTTTAAATTAAAACAACGTTAACCACTAAAAAAGGGTAAAAAGACAAAACAACATTTATGTAACAGTCTCAAGAAGTCTTCTAATGGTGTTTGATTTTCATGAAAAAAAGCAACTTTAATTGATCTCAGTCTTGATAAAAAAAAACAAAGCTTTTACATTAAAAAATAAACTTTAATTGAGTCTTGAAAGTGGTCCGTAAAAGCAACATCAAGGCTCTTCGTTTGTCTCATTCCATCGAACGAAAAATATTTCTCTTAAAAAAATGCGCCTCTCGGCTTCTCTGTAGTCTGTGATGTCTGACGCACGTTTCCTTATGAATAAACAAGGTACTCGGTTATTTAATTTACATTTTAAAAGCCTGCTCCATGAAGTACGATGGGGCAAATATTTGACGTACTTTTCATGGAGAAAGAAAAAAAGGTTAAAAGAATCAAATTTAAAAAGGGGGAATTCAAAATATAAGTCTACTTTGTAAACACTTAACTTGAATAAGTAAAGGAGAGAAGTTGAAAGATGTAGTATGACGTGCTTTGCATTTTACCTAATGCAGACAAAGTTACTATTTTGAACAGAACATTTCAGCAAAAACTAAATTAGCTATGTAATAAAAATAATAAAGATTCTGTCCAAAAAAGTAAAACAGTAAAATCTAATTTTAGTCCAATTAATTTTAAAGGCAAAAACATCCACGAGCTGTTTAATTGAGTCTGGCTTGCGCCTTGTTACAGGTATTTCATTGAATTAATTTTTGTGAAATTTAATTTGCTAGTCGGAGGCTGCATTAAATGATGCTATTTTCGAGCCTTCTATATTGTTTTGATTCTAATGATGGAATGTTTGTATTAACAAAAATTTTATGTGAATTTTTCGTCTAACATTATTTTCATATTCAATATTTCGGAAAATGTTTCCCAAATTATCTATTAGACCTCTACCTTGATCGAGGAATAGCATTGGCTAAAATTTAAAGAGAAACATGAGTTTAAATACGTTTATTGCATACAATTTTCAAATAGATTCCCAAAATAATCTATCTTTGCCGAGTCATACTCATGTACCCTGCCTAGGTGTCCCCCTCTTTTATTAGAATGACAGCGCATTTTGACGGATTATTCTTATAATTTCATCAAACCGCCAGAAAGTCCAATGTGACACTGCCGTGTTTTCCTGAAGCCTATATCGTCATAATCGAATTTCTTGAAGGAAAAAAAACGACCCTTGGAATCACCCAAAGGATTTAAACGAGGTCAGTGGAATAATGATGCATTGAAAATGAGAACGGGGGAGGGGGAGGGGTAGGTAAGCAGTTGATGGTGTTTGAGAAGGAAAGAGGATAGATGTGCAGGGGTGGGGGATGATGAAGAGAGAAAGGAAAATGTCCTTCCGAGGACAATTTGTAGCTGCTACGTAAAAGCACCCCCCCCCGTGTGGGCGATATTAGGGTATGCTTGCCTTAGTTACTATGGATTCATAAAGATTTCCAAAGGCTTTGCAGCCATAATCATTTCTTTTATCTGTGATATGGTTGATATCCAGGGATATGAATATCTCCGCCGTCACAGTTTTCTTTTGGAGGTAGTATGGTATCCGCATGACTGACGTTTTTGGATTTTTCGAGGTCGATCCTAGCATATCATTGTTGTGACACCCCTCGTTGTTTGGCGGATTACTGATTCGCTCGGTTTTTGCGTAGGAGCAGCTGGGCTGTGCAAATGAGCACCATGTTAAACGGGTCTTATGCTCAACCAAGCTATTTTTGTTCTCAGGATTGACATATATATATAAATGTATAAGATGTCCACTTTTCTAAAAGCCGCGAGTATGCTATAAGTTTTCTTATAAATTTCGCAACCGTGCTTTTGTACACGAATTGAATCGGCGAACGTCTATACATTGCGCTTGGTAAGGCCAAAATATAAAATTATAAATACTAAGTTTTAAGCAGTTCCGTCTTGCCAGGAAGCCTTCTATCCCTAGTTTTCAGCTGGGTGCATTGCGTAAAAATGACAAGTTAATGTCTCTGTTTTGCTTTTGCGACAACAACGAATATATATTTTTCACACGGCAGCAAACCCTGGCGACCACAGAATTTACAGTAAATGTCGTCCCTCTGCGGAAGAATTGAAGGTCTCTCGCTGATAATCGGATACAAAAGGTAATGGATATCAACGGTACCACATTAAATATGAATCGCGAGGTTGTTGTTGTTCTATATTTTGGATGGAGAAAACTGTAGGAATTATCATTTGAAAGTTTATTTTGGCCAATCAGAAATTATGTTTCTTGTTCCTATCCCTATTTGAGATTAAGTTGCTGCATATTTCTTTTTGGATGAAGAAGTATATCATTGTTTTTTTTTTCTACATTTAAATTAAAATCAATTATATCAACGACTCGAATGATCAATCCTAAAACAAAAAGAATATTTGCACTCTTTTAGCAGTTTGTCCTGATATACAAACATGTTCATGAATGAGTGCATAATTTAAAATATACTGTAGTATTTAAACTTCAATCGTAAATGATCAGATACAAGCTTAGTTTATCTGAAGCAATATTTCTGTAAATGCATTAACATTCCAAAACATTAATATGCTACATATTGATTATATAATCCTCCTATTAATGCATCTTGTTTCAATGAATTATCAAACAGAAGTTGGATACAACATTTGTGTGATACTTCATTTAATAAACAATTAACTCAGTTGAAGATTGCCTATAGCGCCGCAACGATTCGAGTTTCCTATGTCACCTGGCTAATAAGTCTGCACTCAATCGCTCTTGTGCTTAGAAATTTGACCCACAAGAGGAAAATTTATAGGCAATAGGCTAAAAAAATAATAAGCAAACGAATTAAGTTTTGTGATGATACCTGGTCCTGTTCAAAGTGTGACGCGACTGGCTTTGGCTTTAACTAGGTCAGGAGACCCATTGGCAATCGCAATATTCATTTAAAAAACTAATCAAACCAACCAACAGACAAACAAATAAACAAGTAAAGCAATAATCAAGCGCAAGTTATGCTTACAGGGAAAACCATATATTCATATGACATATATAACCCACATACAAAATAGCCATAAGTCACGCAGTAGCCATAGGCGAAAATGAGCTTCTGAGTAGGCCTAGATGTTAGCATGGGTCTGAACGGATTGCCATCTATCACACAGGGCCAGTATCGACAGGCGTTCGTCCGTCAATACATCGGTCGAGGTTTTGATGGTATAAGGTTGGGAGGGGAGAAATCTGTGCTTGATCATGCAGCCATATGCATTTCTTATAAGACGTTCGAAGATACGTTTTACGTTGTATGTTGTTTTGACGTTGGTACGATGACGCGATTGCTACATTGTGATAGCGCCGTCGGCATAGGTATAACACTGCTGAGGGGAAGGGTTATATTTTAGGAAAGGTTAGTGTTTTGAGTGTGAGTAAAATGTTTCTTGTCATGCATAATTTTTACTTCATGTCGTTTCGGCAACGCGATAAAACTTTTTTGACGTCTTTTTAACGTATCTATGACGTTGGAACCACGGTCTAACCTATCGTAAAATAAAAGGAAAAAAAATCACGGGCGTTTGGCTCGCATCGTTTGTTGCATTCATAACTGATCTTTACTCGCGCTGAGTGTAGTCGATTGATGATCATTGGGATGCTTGGCCATAGCCTCTTAGATCATTTGTAAGGAGAGCTATTTGTTTTCTGGAATGTTTGTTGTAATTCAGGTTTAAAGAATATGGATAACTATTAAAGCTATCTTTATAGCATTCGATGAGTTGTTATTATCAATTTTTAAGAGGTAAGATGCAAAGAACGATCTGAATCTGCATTTTCAAAAGGCTTAACCTTGGTTTAAACATAGCTCTCAATAATATTGATGCATAATACACACACATGAATCACTTTGGACAGTTGGTAAATATGAATGTTTGATGAAAATAAGGAATAATTTCTTGAAAGAAAAAGTTGCATTTGGCATAGGGCTGGATTTCTTGCGAAGGACTCAGAACTTTTTGAATGGCGAAGGTTACAATAATGTATAAAGCCATGTTTTAAGGTGATAAACGCTGTATTTATTTCGCCATTATTTTAAAATGATATGTTATAATGTACTTTAGACTGAACGGATAGTATCAAAACTAAATGAAGATGAATAGAAAGGCAAAATTATAAGTATGGACAAGATGATTGGGAAATTTAGTCAAATTCGTGGAAAATTATCGTTAGGCTGCGGAATATAAGGTATAAGATTATGATTATTTATATAATGTAATGTCATTACATGTTTTTTGTCAAAAGGTACTGCTCTTGTGGGTTTTATCAGACTAATAAGTATTTGTAAACTGTGCCTTTGGCCTTTTTTTATGAAAATGTAATGTGTAGGTTTGTTTAGATCTACCCCGGGGTTATTTCGAAAAAAAACTTAGGAAATGATATAATTTTCTAACCAACATTTTACAAAATTGATTGGTTGCGTTGGCTGTTTTGCATAATCAACCTATTTTTGTGTGTGCATGTTAATATAAAAAAATCAAATTAGTTCTTAATGTTTAGGAATGTTTATTCGAGATATATTCATACCAAATAAAAAAAAAACCATAAAATTGTTTAGAGATTTATGTGCAGTTTCGATGCCTATTTCTTGTCATATTGACGCCGTTTTATTGGAAATTTTTACAGGCTTTGAGCACATACCAATTTGTCTTTTTCATGATCGGATGATTACCAGGCAGCAATGCAAAATAATAAGATGCTTAGAAATCAATGCTGTGCTTTTATATCGTGAATGAATTAATATAGACTCGGCGATTGATTTTTGAAATAGAATAGGCCCCTCTTTTGACTTGACGTTGCCATAACATTTAACTGAACAGTCGTTTAACACCGAAATCATATCCATTTGATATATACGTATCTTAGAGATAATATGTGGAAAATCATCCTAAATCTAACTGCCATTTACACACTAGACCCAACTGTTTGGACAAGGGGTCATCTTATATCATCGATTAATTTTTGAAATAGAACATTTTATTTATTCTAAACATGTGTTTTCTATGTCAGATTCGTGTAATACCACAATTTAATACACTTATGCACCCACTTATTAGCAGGCGATCAATATTCGTCGGACAGTAGACATTTTTTTCAATATAAATGTACATTTTTGGTAATAGTAATATAAACTCTATACTTGACTAAGTAATTAGATATCTTTTATAATATCTGTTCATGAAAGCCATTGATATTGTAAGATATATTAATATTGATAACTATAATGAAATATATTTGTTATCATTGTTAAAAGTACCCCTAAATCATCAAAGGCCAGTAGCAATGATTTACCGAAAGTGATTTATACTTATGATCGAGAGGCAATGTGTTTCAAAATGTCAGAAACGGTTAAAGTTGAGGCTTATCAGGAATCAATATGAGTGTATTTCAAATAGTTGCATGATATCAATTTAGTGGTCTAATAAAAAAGGTTAAACGAACGTATTATGAATGCATAAGCTAGTATAGCCTATGTAGAGTCTATTTATAACCAATTAGGTACATATGTATCTAAGAATAGAGTCTATTGGTCTCGGGATATTGATAGTCTGCAAATGTGGAGGTGCATAAAGATACTAGTTTCATTAACAACTCATTGACACAATGTTGATATGGAAAATACATGAATGAAATACATGTGGTGTTCTATTTCAAAAATTAATCGATGATGTAAACTGACCCCTTGTCCAAACATTTTGGTCTTGTGTGTAAATAGCAGTTGGTATTTGGATATTTGTGTATACAATTAATCTCTAAGATATGTATATATCAAATAAATATGATTTCGGTCTTAGATATCAGTTAAGTAAAATGTTATGGCACCGTAAAGACAAAAGAGGAATCATTTCTATTTCAAAAACCGATCGCAAGTTCTAAGGTTACGCAAATAAGAAAGACATTGGTTTTGCTGTTTGTTACAACTCGTTACATATCTGAAGTTTATAATTGATTGATAAAGGAAATAAGCCGTAACCAGTGGATAAAGTTGTCATTGAATGACAGTTCTTATGTTAAGACATAATATACCATACGTTCTAGACCTATCACAATTTCTAAATCGAAGCTTAAGAATCGAAGCACAAAATATAGAGGCTTCAATCAATGTTAACGCCCCACTCAAGCAACTAACCATATTAATATTAATATAATTTGAATTGAAAAATAACTTTCTCATCTATTTTCAAACCAAATCTAGTTATGTTGAATTGTCTGTCCAAAAATTACTAGTTAGTTTCGCTAATATACAGCATACTCAAAATAATGTGCATAAGCCTGCAGTAGAAGTAACCTTTATGCTCTATCTTTTCCAGATCCAGATGGGATCGAATTCTGTCATGCATGGGTAAACGCGCCCAAAGAGATAATCCACGTGTGTGCCACGGGCTTGGGAGAAACCAATATTCATTTGCAATGCATATGTCATTACTCTATTTTGCTCTCGGAACATCTTAATTGGTAACCGGACACTGGCCTTCTTATGGTTGTGATTAAGGGGAAAATGAAGGTTTTTTCTTACATACACCAATCGGGTTTCATCATTATATGTAGACTTAAATGGCAGAATAGAGCTGCCCATGCATTTCATGAAATGTCAAAATTAATTGATTATTCATTTAAAACGCACATGCGCATTGCATAATTGAAAACGTTATCAATCAACCTAAATGCACGCTGGGAAATTTCTACTGTTTTAAAATAAACATTTATCAACTTGAAAATTATTAGAACTTAAAAATGAAATTTAGATGTCATCTGCTGGTAGGGCAGCCGCTTGCATGCTTGAAAAATACCTTGATATTAATTACTCTTTGTTTGAAATCGATTTGCCTTAAGAATTGCAATCATATCATGTAAAAATCACTTTAAAGTGTAACAAAATAATGATATTACAGATGGCAAAGAAGCGTGAATTGAGTAAACGGGCATAGAAATCGGTATTATAGGTCACCATTGTCAACTGCCATCGCTTCCTTGGTTACCATTTTATTTTTTTCACAAAACCATGATGTGACTATTATTTTATTTAAAATGTTATTTACCCAGGTTCACCTCTCAATTATCATTGGCCCTCATTTTTGGTCATAGAAAAATTAAAACATTATAAAGGCAACGTGTAACAAGTCGGTTCATGCAAAGATAGAAAACCAGTTTGCCATGAACATGATGAATGAATGCATCAATCGATAGTGTTGCCATAGACCAGCCATGCTTGAATGATGAATGCCTTTCATTTTTTTTCTTTAAAAAAAAAAAGAAAAAAAAATCGTGACCTTGCTATCATGCTAATGAGAATGCACATTATGCCTTAATCGATAGAAATGCATAGATTCTGCGTTTTTTTGTGTGTTGTTTGTTTTATTGAATTCTTAGTTATTGTCGAAGCATATTTGTGACTGCTGTATAAATATTTTATTTATTTTTTCTTCACTACTTAAATTGATAATAAAACAATGTATGATGTATATTGCATCGTATTTTATGTAGATTCAGGGAACAGTTGGCGACATTCTCTGTTTTTTTCTTCGTTTTTTTCTATGAAAGACATTGAATTTGTTTAATTACGCATCATCATTTAGTGAAATATTGTATGTAATTAGAAATGGTTCTAAACACAAGTAAAAAAAACTATGCGGGGGGTATATCCAGCTAATTTAACCATTTGACTGAAAAAAGTTGTTTATACGATATCTTAACCCACAACTTTTAAGTCAATGATTTGCCCTGAGAAAGCAGGTGGTTTAAGTTGAAGTGGCGATAAGTTTCGAACGCATTTTAATGAGAAAAACGCACATATAAAAAGGCGCGCATAAATATCTAAACGCATCGGAAAACCCTTGAGATCCTATATAAAAAATAAAGGTAAAGCTCGGTTGATATCCACTCAAGGATATTTGAATAAACTAAGCTGTCACCTTGTGATTTATCGTCTGCAAAGCGAACCAAAAATAGCTATTCATAAACGAAGAATTTTTTTTCAGGCAAAAAGGCACTATTTTGCAGCAGACCTTGTCGTATTCAGCGACGGGGACCCTAAAAACAAGCGCTCATCACATAGACTTTCTACATGTATTTGCAATGAAAAAAAATGGCCGAAAAAACGGCGAAATAATTTACGCGAACATGGTCGGCCAGTCAAAACACATCGTCAAGATTGTTCCAATTTTTGTCCTTTCTCGTTATGGATTGTGAAGTTTTGCAGGGCTGTCTTGGGACACCAAAAGAAAAATCTCATTTCTCGTCTAGACTTGGTTATTGCTAATGCATCATAAATAAGATTCACGTCGATTTTTACTCCTAAATTATGACATACAAAGTGCATTGGGTCTAAACGAAGGCGAACAAATAACGTAATTTGCTGTTCGTCAAGTGAACTCTGTTAGAAAGTACTCGGTATTCGAAAAATCCATTCGAATGTCGTGTCTGATTGCAAAAATGCATACGTTATCTGATTATCAGTATTTTATCAAATCTGTTTCTTGTGAAAGCTTTAAATTTCCTTTCTACCGGAAGTATTGAATATGATAGGCCAATCCGAAAACACATCCCTATCCATGGGCGTAGCCAGGGGAGGTGCAATGGGTGCGATCGCACCCCCCTTTTTCATGCAAAAATAAGAAAGACTGTAAAACTTTAGTAGTTTTCTTTAAAAAAAGAAAGACTGGAAAACTTCACCTATTTTGAAATATGATATTAGAATAAGTAAAATTGTGTTAAAGCGCGATATTTTTCGCTCGCGCCTTCGGCGCTCGTATATATATTGTGCTCTAACTATAAGTTTTTAAGCCCATCGAAGATATGATTCTAGAAAGATCCTACCACAGGGTGTAGCATAAGGGTCGAAACCCTCGGTAATTTCGAGGATAATCAAGATAACCGAGGCAGAATTGAGGTACCCTCGAAAAATTACCGAGGGAAAAATTGAATGTACCGAGGTGGAAATTTAGGGACCCTCGACAATTACCGAGGCAAAATCGAATCTACCTAGGTAAAATTCGTGTACCCTCGAAAAATTACCGAGGCAGAATTCTGGCTTATGCTACACCCTGACTACCATAAATCATCTTTTACATTTATCGATGAGGGGAAAACGATTACAAACTACTTTCAAACTTTATAGATAGCCAGTGTCTATGTAAAATCAAAGATACCAGCAATGAGTTGCATGTCTGTTAAATTCCTTTAAAAATTATCCCTACAACTATTTTAGCTTATCAATTTAAATTTTTCAATTCGCTTTTACATATATAAAGACTATGCTAACGAGATATGATCAAACCTGTGTTCGCGCTTAACGCTGGCCGTGCTCAGTAACTTTTCTGTTGGACCAGTCCTTTTTTTAGGAAACTATCGAGGTCTTTACAATTTCACTACTAAAGTCCTCGACGCTCGAATATTTTATTTGTAAATCCTTACATCTTTTCGCAAAGTCATCCTTTGTTTTTAAGCAATATTAATGATGATTTGCTTATCACGAGAGTCGACTGTATACGGGTTACGGCGAGAAACGAAAGGAAGAATGCGACCTTAGTGGTCACTCGGTCGCATACTCCACCGATGTTTTAGCTGCTAGAGTGTCGTTTTTGGAAGCCGTTTGAACTCAACCAAATGTAAATTTAGCAGTGCTCATATTCATGAAATATATTCCTTAATGAGTATTTAAAAAGACTTCGCTCGCGCCTTCGGCGGGGCTTATATTCAATATCAAAAGAATTCGTGTGTGAGCCCAATTTGGACAGCGCGTGTTACATTTCAAGCAGGGATCGCGCTTGAGGTCGTTGAATTTAGGAAAAAGCGCCTCCGGCGTTCGCTTTCTCTCAAAATAAAGTTAAACTTAAAGTAATGATTCGAAAAGTATGTAATGTATTCATAAACCCAAAAAAAATAACCCTAATAATTTCAGGAATTCACTATAAAAAGTCCCCGAACTCGATCCGAAAAGTGCTAAAAAGTCTTGGAGATCGGGTTCAAAAAGTCCTGGAGAGTCTTGGCGCACAAGTGAAATTTTTGTGCGCCTTTCTAGAAAACCGTGCGCCATTGCGGCGCACAGTCAACATTTGTGTGCGCCGTATAGAAAAATGTGCACGCTAGAACTACCCCAGATCCATGATGACATTAGTTTGGAGGAAATATTTGTTTGAATAAATGTCAAAT
>LQRL01146662.1:61818-72796 GCA_001703475.1 Hydroides elegans | reverse complement strand
GGCAATATACTTATATGTTCTTTATAGACTCTGCCGCAAGTTCTATAAAGAACATATTAGTATATTGCCGCCTGCCGCGTCCCGTGTGAACAGGCCCTAAAACGGCGTCGAAATGTTTTTTAAAACTTCAACACCCATTCAAATTACAATATCATCGTGACTTTGAGTGACGTCGGACCCAGTTGGATTCAAAGTGATACGTCGATTAAATGCTTAATAAGAGACTAGAGTGATACGTAATGCGACAGATAATAACACGTAATATCACTTTCCTGTCACCATATGGAGACGGTTTGGGACCCACCATCTGCATTTCAACTGTAGCAATTTGGCACGGATTTTTTTTTTCAAATAGCTTATATGTTTTAAATGGGCGACTATAATGCAAATGTAATTTGACTTTGAAGCCTTTGGGTAAAGTTTGTGTTTCAATAATTGTTGCCCCTAAATTTGTTCTAGTGGATTTCTTATCAGTTATTTAAAATGGTGGTCCGTTAAATAAACAATGTGCATAACAAATTTAAACTCATTATATGAAAGAATTCATTGAATAAACCAACTTAGAACAAATATGCACGAACCTAACTTTAAACAAATCGAGAGGAAATTAAATAATAATCACATTCTTATAAATCTTGTGCTTTAATTGTCAAAACAAACAGAAAGTGTTAATTTACAAACATCAAATTAAATTGCCTGGACCTGTTTCATGTTCATTTTAGCCAAATATAGTTGCTTTTCATTTAAATCAGGCCTTTAAAAAAATTATGTGTCTTTTTTTTTTTCATTGTTATAATTTGATGAATAAAAAAACGCTAAGTCGTAATACTTAGTTGAAATAAATATGCAGTTCGCTAACTTATTGCCTAACATATCAAAGTAGTTTTTGTGGTTTAGATAACAATTTCATGATTTGATGTTGATCGTTCATCAGTAAGACTATCTAGAAAATTAGGATAGTTATGTCTACGTGTTTTATATTTTTGCAGAATGAGATTTTATATTTCATCTCATCATTGTTTTTTTATTAAATATTCCTATTTTACTTTCTATAATTAATAGATAGAACCTGTGAAATAGAGAGGTTAAATCATTTAGCACACGCTTCGAATCACCTGACTTAGCTTACGCGATTCGGTTTCCCGAATGAAATATTTTATCTAATTCCTGTCTGGCTTTTTACGCCTAAGAACCTGGCCACATTGGATGCGTTTGGCGTCCTTTTTTCATTGTATTTTTTAATGAATTATTGTCTATTTGGAACTAAAACTGTCCCTTCCTTCAAAGAAAATGCGAGCGTTTAAGAAGCGTTTTGTTTTCCCATTAAAAAACATACCAGAAAACAACGTTGTTATGAAATGTAAGATTGTCAAATGTTTCTCATGTGGCCAGGCGCTTATAATAAAGCAAACGAATGCAATTGTCTCATGAGTTATCCTGCGTTTTAACTATTATAAAGTTACTAAAGAGATTGAGGAAAAAATCCGAAATTGTTTCATCAGAGAAAAAGCTATAAACTTACAAGCGCAAATGATAATAATTCAAATCGATTTAGAAACATGTTCAATTGTGATAAAAGTTATATACTTGACTCTTGCGGATATAGTATCTTAGCATATTTTAGAAAAACATTTACGTTTAAAAATTACTGTTAACACAGGTTAAGAACGTGCTTTCTCCAGCAATCCTTTTTAAACCACGTATGATGTTTCGCTTTTTCGCTAAATGCGTGATCAATAAAAAATGGTAACATATGTATATTAACATATTTTGACATGATTTAATACGTAAATTATTT
The DNA here is from genome assembly GCA_001703475.1 of Hydroides elegans. Lineage (NCBI taxonomy): Eukaryota > Metazoa > Annelida > Polychaeta > Sabellida > Serpulidae > Hydroides > Hydroides elegans. Next base: position 70,998 of record LQRL01146662.1, on the reverse strand, counting down.
CCGTCCCCGTCCCATATGAATAATTATAACAAAAATAATGTTAATATGTTTCCATTTTTAATTAGTATTGTCTTTTTATTATGTTAATCAGCAACTATTCGTAACATATCAAGACATGACGCAACCAAACAGCAAAATTCATGGTAGCACTTAACACTATCATGCTAAAACAAAACCAACACTTGAAGAACAAAAGGGGAAAAATTGGAAGAATGAAAAACTATTTCCTTGACATAAGGGTTAGGGTTACAAGTCAAGGTTGAATTTCCCTTTTATGTAAAGGGATGCAATATTCTCGCGATTAATAGTTATTTTAGCTATAAATTCAACAATAAAACTATACGTATATGTCGTTTGTTTTGATATATTTCAATCGATAAAAAAGGGAGTCTTTTGAGATCATTTACTATAGTTGTGCTGAAAACATGGGAACATGCAGAAGTCGGAATCATACGTTTTCCCCATCAAAACAATATAAGATGAATTTAATATAGATTTCGTTTCATTATTTTTTTTAAGGAAAGTATTTATGGTAATCATATTTATCTTACCATGAGTCGTAAGCGTATGTCGATCATCAATAGCATCTATGTCATCTTCACTGTGTTCCGAGGTTCGAACCTGGAACCTAAGGCCCAGCGATCCTCCAAAAAGTAGACCAAGTGCGACGAAAGCAGTATACAATAGTGTGGCGTATTGGCCCATATTGTCATATCCGATTAACATCCATAATCAATCATGAAAAGTGTGAATAATTTCCATTCCGCTTATTAAGTGTTTTTTCATCGATATAGCTTATATTACGTGATTAGCATGATCAAGTGTATGTTTTATTGCAGTTTAGTCCAAATCCATTGTGAATTAATCGGTTATAATGTAGATTAATACGGCTTTGTGAAGCTATGTTGGTATATTCTGTTATCCGTATAAACGTGTCCATATGATGAATAATTGAATTATGGTTTCAGAATGTTGCTTTTATTTACATTGATGAAATGTGTATATCTAAATCCAACATATAATTCCTAACATTTATACGGCACACTCCGCTTATCTTTCGTCAAAATTCTAACTAAAACAAGCAAAACGAAATATCTTTCAGTTCAATAGACACAGACACTGTTTTCTAAACAAAAAATGTTTCCTATTACATATATTTATTTTGACAAATATTGATAATCGTTTTTACATATCGAAACAAGAATTTTCGCTTAACTTAATTTTTCACGTATCCTTTTAACGAGATTTTATATATATTTAAACAAGATCATAAATTCTTTTGCGCCAGTCCTAAACCAAGGAACACAAAAAAACTGCAAACACGATTCCTCCAAGACACTAATCTTGCATTGACAACAACAAAAAAGATTATGGTAAATCTTCCATTTACAGTAAAAAAATTAAAAACAAATTATAGCAGTCTATTGACATTCACTTTTAAAGCATCTATTATTCCTCCCTGAGATGATCTCTCTCGCGTTTCTTTATATACCCTTCAATGATTTATATTGCCCTCTCGGTAAGTTGCGTTTTAGAAACGTTTTTGCAAAGTTGGACATGATGGTAAAATGTAATTTTCTTGGTGAAATATTGAATTTTGCTGTCTTTATTTTATTATGTGACAAAAATTGCGCTCTGATCATACTGGAAGCCACTTTTTCTAAATAGTATATTTACCATATACGCCCTTTTTCAGCTATTTCGACTCAAAATCACGTACATACATGTATTTCAGAGAAAAAAAAATATTTAAGTATGCGAAACATTTAAGTATGGCTCACAGTGTAATCAATGCTTTATAGAATTCACTATCTTATGTAATAATAAGAGCGAACGGCGTCCAGAAAATGGTTTAACATATATTAAACTAATGTCTTTTCAACGTCAAAAGACGTCTTGCCTAATGAAAACGTTTTATAACTTATCCGTTTTACATTGCGGACACAAAAAGATGCTACTTCAAATTATTGTAATTCTATCTATTGCAATTCGCGAAAAAAGATTATGTATGAATCACCACTTTTGCGGTTTAAACGCGTTTACATCGTAAATTTTCGAAAATAGCTAGTTTTTAGCAATACATAAATTTGTTTTATATTTATATATTGATAAAGAATTTCAAAACGTTTTGGAGAACTTTTATCATGTTTTATAAATATATCTAGATAGGATAAAGGCCTGTGAAAAACTCATTTAATTAAGCTTTCAAATTTTGTGTCCAGCTTCTTGGATTCTAGCTTCGATAGAATATATAATATCAAATACTACATTGATTCCGTTTCTATTCAAATAATTCACATTATCTAAACATCGTTGCTCTCCCAAATATCCATTGGCCATAACAACTTCTAGGCATTTATAAATAAACGCCTATAAATGCCTGTATATTACTGATACATGTAGTTACAATGTTCGTATGATAGCTTGTGTCCATTTTGCTGTTGCGGCATATGCAGCATCTTAACAGAGCAGCGGTTAAGGGAACAAGTCTTAATAAAGGCCTGAGTGCTCAGTTGGGGCCTGGCCATATTGGAAGCCTTTTCGAGGATTTTCCATAACAATTTCATTTAAGATGCATTTCTTATAAGAAATTGTTCACCTTTCACGTTTTTGAAAGACAACTCGGCCTTTTCGCATATATGTAAATGCATTTAGAAAAACATGCTTTGTACTATTTACCCGTTGAAAAAAAAACAGTCCGTGTGATCGAACCCTTATGATAATTGGTGAAAGGATGCATGTTGTTAATCATATATTACTAGTTGATGAAAATATTGTTCGAAACAAACATGCAGTGATTTGAATATGGGCATGTCTTTACTTTTACAAGTATATGTGGGTAAAACAAAGGACAAGACTTCTCAAAATACACCTTATTTCGCAGAAGTTTTCAAATATGGGATCGCATGTCCCCATTTAATTCATATGCTGAAATAAAATGGATCTCAATATCAACACTTGATATCATGTCAAGAATTTTATATTAGACTCTACATGTGTTTTGCAACGAGCTCAATTTCTCACTTTCTGTAATGAATTTCACCGTTTCTTACTTTTTGCCATAGAAACCGGATTCCTGAGTGGTCATAAGGACTTATCGAGATGCGATATTATGTTCACACTTACGTAGTTTGGGTAAATGTAATAGTAATAGGCACTTATGGTTATATCAAACTAATATTCTAGTCAGTTTGGCCCTGCCAACGAATTAAATGACATAAAAGCCACGAGAGGAAAGTGGAGATGTATTCAATTGTAAAAATGAACTATATGTGTGGTTTATAAAATGTGCCAACTCTGCAAGAAGTCGTGCAACGTCGAGCGAACGTATTCATAATGGGTCCATGAATGGATGACCTTTTTTTGTCGCGGATACAAATATAATCTCGTTGCAGAATCACAACAAAACGCGACTTGAGAAACACATTTATCCGAGGTCGAGACGCAAAACGACGAACAACGTTTATGTTTTTGTCAAAATAACGTCCTTTCGACCTCACGTCCGAAAGTGACGTTGTTCGAACGACCCTTGCCGACGGGGTACGTGTCTTTTATGGCAAGTGCAGAAAAATGATATTGTTTGTAAAATATATGAATACATGTATCAAATGTTTCACGCGTGTCTCGTTTTATCACATGAGATGAATAATTGTTTTTATAGTTTAAGCTGACCCGTTTTTTTTGTCGTTTAATCATTTACTTATTTTGTTTGCATGCGTAACTGCAATAATTATGTGCTTGATCGGAAAATACAAGGTACATAAAACATTTGTTTCATAGTTGTTTGACCAACAGAATAAATCTATATAGCCAGCTTTAACAAATAAAATCCAAGGTTATATCTTACACGTATGTTTGCTTATGGCTTTTATAGAAGATAATCTTGAATATTTGCTAAATCGAATAGAGTCTATCTTAAAGGACCCCGGATATCCTTATGAAATGCTGACTACTTCTGGAAGGACACGGAATTATTCCCTTAGTTAAGTTAAGAGGTTGAATCCACAAAGTTGTTTCATTTTTTGCATACTTTCGTGTTATATCGACTTATTTTTTAGTTACTTGATGATTTTATCAAATTGTGCAACCGTTGACAAAACTAGACAAAGTATGTTTCATCAAATGCATTTCAAACTGCTAAGTGATTACCGATCTACATCATATACTTGATACGAAATGATTTCATTAAAAAATTCTTCGGCGAAGTCTTGGGCGAATTCTTCCACAATGCCTTAAGAAAATTAATGCATGCTTTCTTTTAAAAAAAAACGTTGATTCCGCATTTCTTAAATATATATTCCCATGGGTGGGAAATGGAATGGTTGAGAGAGAGGGGATTGCGATATAATGTATTATGAGATAAGTTAATGCATGAAAACATTTTATTCAAATTTCAGCTTAACAAAGAATATAAAACAAACCAATAAATGCTTAAACGGGTATTTACAAACAATTTGATACAGAAAAAACCTTTAGACATATAAACGTTATTTCAGACAAATGACATGGAACCGTTGCCTTTGCCTTTGAATGTTTTATATCGCAGTATCGTCGTTATCTTAATGTGAAATATCCCTTATTTAAATCAATAAACATTTTTGTTCTAAATCGTTAACATATTTTTTGGCGCCTAAGGTACATTAAGGCAGAATTTATAACAAACGAATTACTAGTAGGGTGTTTTAAATTAACCCGAATTGTATACAATTAAACATACTTTTATAGTATTAAAATGACAAGATATATATGTTTAAAATGTAAAACAGCACATACTGTGATGGTGATGTTATGTTGTTTTATAAGTAGTTTTGTTAGTCGATGCATGGACTATAAATATTAAACCAAGTTAAATGTTCAATCAATCAAGTATATGCCGCGAAAATATTTTTTGTCGGTCCTTTTATTACTCTGTTTTCTTTACATATCAAATAAATCGTATCTATAAAGCAGGGTAACATTTAAAGTTGTGAATTGCAGTCTCGGTAATTAATTGCAAGATCAGCTCAAAACGCGGTGTACATTATCGTAAAACACCTGTTTTAAAATTGAATATTATAAACCAAAACATTATTATACTTCTTTTATAATAATTCCAGTTTATCATTACTGACGTGTAATAAAGCACTTTTAACAGCGAAATGTGCAATTGATTTACTTTATATATATATATATGTATATTATCTCAAATGTCAAGATATTTAGAATTTGTTTAAAATACAAATATGATTGAAAATATACATAGAATATTCAGCAACATATTAAGAAAAAATACAGAAAATATACTCAAAATATACATGAAATATACACAAAACATACACGGAGCATAGTAGTATAAACATATTAGAAACATTTTACATACAGGGGTACATACATGTATCAATATTCATAATATTCGCAATCATCAAATCACCTTCCAATGACATTATTAAATGAGCTCCAGCAATGGTATCGCGTCATTATGCTTTCCTTACATGCAACTTGATATGGAAGGAACATAATGGCATTATATAAGCGCAGAGTTTTCGTCTACGCAACAGATAACATAATGCGTGAATAAATGAAACTTCGGATATACGGAAGATAAAAATGTTATAGATTCAATAAATGCAACTCTAAAACATTTACAAATAATCGCAATTACAACAGTTTCGGGGAAAGTGAAAAAAAACACAACCATAATTTATACTAACGGCTAAACATATATGCATATCATACATGTGAATTGCACAATAAAGCTAAAACTGATTTGTCTAGATCTAAAAAATTAGCTACAAAATCGTGTATAAACATGTACAAAGTATTAATAAGAACACAATACAAGTTTAAAACAATAAATTATAATAATTTCAAACTCCACATCTCAACATATTGAGCAACACCACCATACATTCCAATATATTGAAAACTTCTCGTTATTCCTTTATAATGCTTAGATTCTAATAGGTTAGAATCATCCCCTGATATTCAATTGAACCACATCAGCAGCATAAAGCACTCGCCCAATCCCCATCCCTTCCCGCTTCATTTTTAGGACAAACTTCACTACAAAATATGGAAATGAAAATTCATTAAAAGTCCAACAATAATTCCAACTTATATTACAAATTATATACATATTTTCTGAAGAAAACAAATCCAAAGTTTACTTAGGGCTGACAAAATAGAATAGATAAAGAATATAAAGTTTGGAATATAAATTTGCTTGGCTACAAACTACTCTACACGTAAACGTTTAAACATGACGTAATACGTTGATTTTAATATATTCTAATAACGTCTTATTGCATATCACAAATGTGCTCATTTATGCCTGCAGGAGTGTACTTGGTTCTTCACAAGACGCTGTTGATTCCACAGCTGTACTAAGTGCCTGTGTTTTCTCCAGTAAAAGGCGCACTGCAAGTGAATACGATTAAGTCAATGTAATTTACATTCTAGAAAACGATATAAAACATTCGTCCAGTTTGGCCCTTATATTATTAAAAGCGAATGTAATGAACAACTAGATGATCTAATACTCGTAGAGTACAATTTATCCGCAATCTTTTCCTCTAGATTTTTAAAAAAAAATATTTTCTATATGACAAAAATAGGTTTTATTGATTCAGACAATCAATAGTAAAATTTTATCAAAACTAGTTTAATAATTCAGGCAAACAATGATACAATTTAAGACCATGTCTATTTTAATGAGTAGAATATATATATATGAAGGAAATCCCACGACAACACAATAATGGTTTTTGAACATTTAAATTTTGCGAAAAGGTGTTCACTTTTTTCCAAGCCAGCTGGGCTGGAATTTTGCGAAAAATTTAAATGTTAAATGGAAGCAAATTACCTATCATATCATGCAAATAACAGTTAATCAAATAATGCAAGCAAGTTTATCGAATTTAGAAATAATTACTGTCACTAATTATTGTGAAAAAACCATAAAGGTGTACCTCCTACCCCTTCACTCTCCAAGATTGAATGTATTTTCAAACAATTCCAGGTCGGAATTTGATGGTATTATATTTTCTAGGGAACGGCTCGTGATGTGCTCTTTTTATTACATAGTAACCCAGTTTTATACAACAAATATTATGTTTAAATGATTATATAAGTGGAAAGCAATCAAGGTCTCTGTTACGGAAATTCCTTATTATAGAGAGATGTGTATGTTTTGGTATAAATATAAATGAAAAGTTTAGTTAATATTCAATTTCCAATCTTGATTTAATATTTTTTTGCGGTCTGCCCCTCCACTTAAAAAAAAACGTTAAAATAGGGACTCGACACATATATTATTGATTATGAGTCACAGTGACTTATTTAGCAGCGCATCTACTCATGCACAACCCTACATCAATAGAGTGCCGTCACCCATTCCACGAAGCTCCACCCCTTTTGTACATTTAATGTACACTTGCATTGTTTTACCCCACCCCTTATTTTCCGTAATCCCCTAGACTTAATCCCCTCGCAGGTTAGTTTTAAAATATTAACTTCTCTGAGCGGTTTATATTTTAAAACTGCAACGAGATCAGACTGTGGAGAGAAATGTGTGACACATGAAAGCTCAATTAAAAGTCACATATTAATCAAAGGAATATAAACCAAAATATATTAATATTATACGGGGGCCTGGCCACATCATGAGCTTTTTCGAATCGTTCTCTTATGATCAGCTATTTTTATCCGATACATTCTTCGATGGAAAACTAAAAAAAGCGTAATGAAACGCTCGTTGTAATTTTGAGCGCTAGTCGCGTTTTTGGGGTTTTCAATAAGGAATACATCGGAAGTATTTAAAGTAAGAATTATCATAATTGAATATGACTTTTATGCATTGTTTATTAGCTCTCACGACGTTTTAAAATGTACATCAATGTCTTTTGAGTATCGCTTCTCGTTGTGACGTTGCAAAAACTGACCTTACCGAAAGAATAAGGAGATTTAAAAACACACTTTTAGTAAATGAACCCACCCGGCAATTGTCTTTCATAAGAGAACTGTTACTTTAAATTAGCGATTCTTGTCGTCACTTGCTATTTTCACAGTTTTTCTTTATGTAACGAATCGTACCCACTCGGCAAGACGTCCGCGGACGTTGAGCGGACGCCCTACTTTGGGCCCAGATGAAAGTTTTCGGAACGTCCTTATTCGTCGCTGACGAATAAAATACGTTGCATTGACGTCGCATCCGAATCGAACGTACGAATTACGTTATACGGACGTCGGGACATAAAGGTACGACCGGAAAACTTTCATACAGGCCCAAAGTAGGTCGTCCTCTCAACGTCACGTCCGAATGCGACGTACTATGGACGACCCTTGCCGAGTGGGTAAAGAGCGATAATCCTGTCGCTCCTTGCAATTTCTTTTTTAAAAAACAGCGACGAAAATAATCGCTAATTTAATGTTACCGCTCCCTTATACGTAAATTTTGTGCGTGACTTTGAACTTTTTGATCTAGGACCACATCAAGTTTTCAGGTCGACGTTCCTTTATACTCCGAATATGGCTCCGTCTTTTTGACGTAGAGAACGTCGTGTCGGAAATAGCACACTTATAGCCGTTGTTATGACGTTGCATAATATTTCGAGACGTCGTTAAAAAAATGTTAATATGTCGAACCTCTTTTTAAGCGATAATCATTGGATATTGCTACTCTACACTTGTAACCGGAAAGGAATTCACAAAAAACAACGTAAGGTTTTAAAATCAATATTCGTTTAGATTTAAAGCAGTCTTTGCCGAAATAAAAGAAAATACAAAACAATAATGAATGAGTTTACCTTAGATTTTACGCAAATTTGCAAATGAAGAATTTAAAGTCTATCCTTTATATTTTTTTCTGATTGAAAATGAAACTAAACGTGTTTGTTATGGGCCTAGACTATGTTGTGATTGGATTAATAAAATTAAATCCCTATAGAGTTAAATTTGACACTTCAATTAACCAATATCAATCGTTAACGGGATACATGCAAAATTCGACAAATCGAAAATGTTCATATATCTCCATTATTTTTTTTAATTACAATTTATTTTTTTCGGCGTTTTTTTCGTTTTTTTATGTCGGAATAAGTCTTCGACAATTAATAAATAGTTTGTGGAGGGAGTGTACATTAAACTCGATAATGAACTCGATATGTTCATTCTGCATAAAATTAACCAGAAATCTAGTATGTG
>LQRL01146662.1:7455-61808 GCA_001703475.1 Hydroides elegans | reverse complement strand
CCCTCGACGCTACGCGTCTCGTGGTTTTCTGCAAAAGTCACAAACTAGATTTCAGGTTAATTTTATGCAGAATGAACATATCTCGTTCATTATCTCTCATTTAATTGATTGCGTAACGAATCACGAGAGGGCTTTATAGTGGTTTTCATCGGGACAAAACTAAATGCATTAATTTCAAGAGGTGATGGCTTTCAAATCTAAATAATGTTATTAAAATATATAATGTCACAATTCTAAACCACCTATTCTCCATATTTAGTGTATTAGCAATACACTCATATATATATATTATAGTGTTATTACGTTTTTAACATATAGAAAAAAGGTACTACAAACAGAAAGTGTTGTTGGCCCTCAAAAGTGAAGCGATCGCAATACCTGATTTTTTTTCGTAAACGAAAAGATTGCAGATAATAACCGATATATGTAAATTACTGTACCAAGAACTACTGTATTTTGCTTATGACCACTTTGGATTCTTTCTAACTATGCATAGCAAATATATCTATTACAGTCTATAACATATATAGTTGTTTCATATACTTACGTGCATCAATGACGTGCTCATGTTCTTGCCCGCGCATGCGCGATATATCCTTTGACATTACTTGCTCACTGATCACCACACGTAATCCAGTATTGTTCGGCCCACTTTGACATTTCCAACCCAATAAAAAATGAGTTGAAAAATAAAGTAAATTAACTGAATATACAAGCACAACTGAAAAACAATATTTAGACTCTAACACTTAATTTCAAATGTACTGGCGTTCAAGATGTGCATTGAAAATATTGTGATATTAGTATTAAATGACTAACATTGGTATTGTGTTCCATGGATGGTTATTCTATGTGACCAATGTTTGTACCTTTATTTACTGTGATGAATGGAGGTTTTAATGAATTTAGTGGTACATTGATAGATAAAAATTTTACTGTTTTTCAGCACTTAAGTCATGTCATTTTGTGTTTTTATGAATAAATAAGGTCCTGATTAAGGGTAGCTGTCTTTTAAACACTAAGGTATACCTCTGGTTCCTTTTGATATGAAATTACATATTACAAGTGAAGTTATCGTGTTGAACTTAAGCATTTAGCTATTTTATTTTATGATAAATTCAATGTGTCTGACAAATTATATGATATATATGTACATTATTAAAAGATACATCAAAATGTTTATTCAAACAATTTACTTGGCTTTTAGAATTAAACTTTATTTTCAATTAAACGTTTAAACCACACAATTTACACATATTAATTTCTTAACATGTACAGTTTTATTATATATCTTAATATTTAACCACCAATTACTTAAGTTAAATTCCATTTTGAAATAACATATACAGTTCTATTATATATCTTAATATTTAGCCACCAATTGCTTAAGTTAAATTCTATTTTAAAAATTACATATAAGAATGTTTTATTTCATGTAATAGGCTCAGATGGTTGTTTTGAATAATTCAATTAACAATGAATTAGAACACTCAATTGATATACAATTATAAACCGGGCTAATTTAACATACACTCAAATATTAAATATGGTAACATAATATTGATTTCCATGACCCAGAAAGATAAATTATCTATCTATAGTTTCAGCTTCAATTATTTAGCCACAAATGACTTGCACGTTTCCCACAGTACATTGCTCTGAAAAGCGCGTAGATGTACACATGTAAGCCATATCATGTGATGTCAGAATGTCTATATATATTCGTCGGATGTGATCCTGGGCGGTTGTTGCGTTACAAGGTCCCTCAAAGTAATGTCGGCGCTGTTCCTCGTTCTGACTCTCAGCGGTCAGTGCAGAACGATCCTCTACAAATTTAGAGGAGAACCATATGCTTATGAAGTGATAACGTTAATGTATCTTAACCTTTTATTGATAATGCGGGTATGTTACATCTATCTTCTAAAAGGCAATCGGATAAATAGAGTTTTGAAGGCATACTAGAAAAATGAACACCAAACAAGGCTTAATTTGTTAATACTTAATTATCAAAAATCTTTAGAATATACCTGAGCATGCAGCTCTTTCACTTAAGGATGGCAACCAATTACCGGAGGCTCCGCATACATAAACATTTTCGATCCGAATGCCGAGAGGAACATCAAAGTTGCTTTGGCAAAATATTATGCAGATTTCCCCAAAGCGGCTGTTCCATCCATTGCAAGCTAGTGCTCCTCCAAGTGGGGCTGTCAAGGGTGCACATGGGCGTGCTGAGAAAAAAGCAAAATATAGTTTATTAGTGTAAAATATATTATAACTTAGATTAGGATAATTAAACTGCAGTAGGTGCGGTCATCTTATATCATGGCCTACACAATATCCTCATTTAAGTTGAAAATTACTATGGTTTATTTAGGTCAACTATATTTTGATCGCGTACCGATTTCATGACCAACTTACGATATATCGAGACCGAGAAGGCACACTCCGTTTGCATAGCGTTGTTTGTCTTTTGGGCAACATATTGAACAATGTACTCTCCCCATTGCAGGGAGGCTTGCGGTTCATAGTAGTTTTGAGCTATAATGCGTACTTCTGATTGAGCATGCGGATCTGTGAAATTTGGAGCTATCCAATTAACCACGGCATGTGGTGTAGATGTGAACTCAGTAATATTATCCTGACATTCATCAAAATCTGGTGGTAGATCATCTGAAAATGATTAAATCTAAATCATCTGAACGACAATGTTTTACATTAAATATTCGTCTTTGCTCATGATATGATTTTGGCAAGGAGTCATCATTTAATGATCTCAACAAGAAACGCTTGCATATTGATAGCAATAGCTTTTTCTCAATTAATGTATTTATATCACCGTTATTTCATAAAACATATGTATAAATATATGTTCAAACGTGTTTCGTTGGCTGTAGAACATATATTCATACCGAATTCACAGATCGAACCAGACCATCCATAAGCGCACTCGCAAATATAAAATTCACTTTCATCCACGCATGTACCTCCATTTTGACAAGGGTTACTGCTACATCCAACTGAAAAATTAAGACAAGACAATACAATTCATCAAATTAATAAAAAGGTGGGACATTGATTTTAAGTGTATTTTTTTCATGCATGCAATCAATATAATTATCACAAGCTTGACGTAATGTTTATAACGAAAACATAAAGCAAGCTACTGGGCTTTCAAAAAGCTATATTTTTCGGGTGATGCAATAATTACGTCACAATGCTAATTTGCAGATGGTGGCATATTAATTGGGTCATATTTGTTAACGTATGGTGGCATATTAATTGGGTCATATTTGTTAACGTCACCATCTCGGTTGGCATGCCGATTGGCGTTTCTAGTCAAGAAAATCAATAGTTTAGGGTTTTTAGTATTACGATTTGCCTTACTTAAAGCCCATGTTAGCAATATACACACAAAAAAAACATATAATAAAAAGAATACTTCATGTTTTCAGGAGAATATGGGAAATCATTGCCCCTCGGGAGCCGGCCCTTGAGGGACCTCAGGCTTTGCCTTCATTTCCTTCCGGACGGTCTCTCTCGGGGCAATAATTTCCCGTATTTTGAAAGCATGAAGTATCATTATAATCACGTACGTGAAGCTGTGCAGCGAGGAGTTACACCACTCCATCTTCCTGGAAATTGACAAGTGATAACTGTATCTCCATCCATCAGGCTAAATCCATCGTTGCAAAAATATGTTATGTTATCCCCAAAATTGAATTCCATTGTTTCGTTGGTGTAACCACCATTCTCAATATCGTAAGGTCTGCAGGGTCTTGGAATGACTGGTAAAAAGATATAGTACAGATGTGTTTTATTTTTAGATCAAATACTCACTTGAGTGAAGTAAATCATGAACGTGCTTCTTTTCAATTATTTTTGGATTATATTATCAATGTCTTAGATAACTAAAACTGCAGCTGTGTTTAAATGCAACATATTGTGCTTACCTGGCATGGGTTCCGGTCTTAAAAAGCTTTCAACAAAATAATTGTTCTCCGCAACAATAAGCATGGCAAAATATATAATTTTATTTGTCATTTTCAAACTCGACTCATTGAATGTTATCTCTATTGATTGAATAAAAAGTCTTCAGAAACTAAATAAGGTCAAATATACAAAATGACAATAAAATACATTTGTGTTGCCTCTGTCGTGTCTGTTTAATTCTGAAATGCAAAAAAAACGTAAACTATTTGATGTAATTTAATATTCGTGTTACTCTAACTTAACTTTATAATCAAACTAAATCGAAGTCTTACTTCTATCCAATACCTCTTCACTTTCAATTGTGGCCTTCCCTATTTTCTAAAACGGCAAAAATGTCATTACATAACTTTAACTTGGATGGAAATTATACTTTAGTTGTAAAATATTTTTGTTTATTCACCTTAACCAGTCACCGTGAAGAGAAAGTGCACATATGCAAAAAACATTGCAAACAATCTTAAATGTTTCAAGTCTTAGGTAATTTGCTATTAAAACACTTGTTATAAGTCTAGTTTTTTTTTCATCTGATATAAATAAGGAAAAATTGCGTCAGCTTGTTACAGTCCAAACAAAATATAGCTTATGAAAATACATTCTTTTATAAATGATTAGTAAATGCTATAAGCCCTTTAATATGTTTGACAGTGTACTAAATACTCTAACGTGGTTCCTATGACACACACTCGTGCCTAGCTTGTCCGGAATCTATGATATCCTTTAAAGGTCAATTGGGCGTCATCATAACCTTTTCTATATGACTTTTTATTGCTAGGTCAATGTCGCCTTTCTAATATCGAATTAACCTGTTATGTAATAGTTACTATGGAGATAAATATTACCTTACACGTTATGTGTGGTATTTGTATTATTTGATCAATTTGTCACCGAGTCATCCCTTTCACGGGTCCAATATATGATCCTCTTTTGATCATTGGTATAGTCAACCAAACTTCCGGACCTTATTTGGAAAGATAACAAGTGATCATCTAAATAAAGACTTCCCGTTAAAACATGTGTTCTATTAATAGCCTACAATTACAGTCGAAACGGTTTTCTAAGTAATGCCTTGATGGTTGATTTGATTAGTATTATAAAGTGTTTTTGCATAACAAATACACGTATTTTTGCTGACTACTAGGTCGTACTACCTGTGCGTCTAAATGTAATCGTTGATATGCAACGACGTATTTTGCAGATCGACGAACAAACCACGATTGACAAATGTAATGGAACTCATAAATGGTATCAACATAAAAGCGACATGTAAAATATGGGAATATACCAACACTAAACTAGGATATCTCACAGCTTTAGATAAATATCACTAGGCGTTGTAAAAGAGCAAATTATCAAATTATGTGTTAAGAAAAAACACTAATTGTACTTTTTTCGATTTTCTTATCGATACACGTATAATGAAATTTAAAAAAAAACTCAAAACATAACGACTACCAACAAGGTTGAACTTTTCAAATGAAGTCCATGCAAAGGTATTTAGGGCATAGAATTTTTTAAAGCCCTGTTTAAAATATTGGACATGGACTAATTATTCAAATTGTATGCTTTGTTGTCCAGTATCAGTTGTGTAACTGCTGATCAATCTATATTCACTATATAGAAATAATGTTATTAGGCCAAAACCTATCGTTTTTATCGGTTTGGGCCTTAATAACTTGGCCGTTGGTAATGTTTTGTCGCCAATAATAATAAGTTCGCTATCCTTGGATATGTGTCTGTAAGCTAACACGTGCTTCCTGTGTCGTTCGATCGTGCCTTGTACGTCCGAAATCTATTATCTCGTTCCAAGATCAATAGTGGGTCATTATAACCTTCACTTGATCTCTTCTTTTTGGCAGATAATATCGCTTTCGTACTAGCAATGAAATTATGAACTAGCAATAACTGTAGGATTTGTCATTCCTTTATGTGGCAACTGTCTTAAATGTGAGCTTACATATTTTTTTCACATTTGTCACAGATTGATTCCCTTCACGTGTTCTGCTTATGATCCCCTTCTATGCATTCATTGGTATCGACAGTCTTATTAGACGTTGCACAAAGGCGCTGTTTGGCAGGAGTGCAAATCGTTAAGTTATATAAAGACTTCATGTCAAAATATTTTACTATTTATATAAAATATATTGCTTGATGTCATATTGGTAATTTATTGGAAGCGATAAAATATATGTTGCAATATTATCATATTAATATCCTACAAGCATAATCAACCTGGTTTTCCAAGTAATGAAATTTCCAGGTTGTTTGAGATTTGATAAAGTAATTTAACAGTACAAAATATTTACTTTTTTATGACTACATGGTTGCATTGGTGTTTAATTACACTGTGTTACAAATTGGCACCTCAAAAATTATACATGAAAGGCAAAGTGTGTTTTATATGATTTTGGCCTGCTGAACCCGAATCCGAAGTCCATTTTGTTCCATCACGTCGTCACAATTTCCTGTAATTTGCATTTTATTTTATTTTTCTCTATTTTTGTCAAAATAAACTACAATTCGGTAAATATTTCAAATAATTTAATTCTAAAAGATTTGAAATAAACTCTATATGAATGTTTGACCACTATATTGAATAAAAATATACATTTTATCCATGAATACAAACTAACATATTCTGATAACTTCCCGAACATAGGGGTACCCTAGGCAGAGTCATCAAAAATAAATCGGAAAATTTAAAAATATTTTCTTTGAGCGATCGGGCAAACTATAGTCTTATAACGATAGTCCGATCAATATTCTCCATGAAAATGCCTAGAATCTATGGTATTACCATGTAAATGATAAAATTTAAGCTCACAATCTTAAGAAATGCGAGGCCCATTTAAGTCCATGCGAACTACATACCTATGCGCTTTAAGTGTTTTTATTTCAATATAACTATTTTTACAAATGCATTTTTATATTTCATATTTTATAAATGTTTAATAATGAATAAAATAAAGTCAAAATTCGCATATGTTTTTTTTTCTTACGAAATTATGATGGCCTGAACATTGGCATTACGTTAGCTTGAACTTCCGGTTGCCTTTCGTGTGTAAAATTTATTTAAAACAAGAAAATTGTAACATTATGAACCAACATCATTATTCCTGAACAATTTGATAATCATTTTAAGGATATTTAGACATTAAAAAATATTTAGACATTAAAAAATATTTTCTTTGAGGTTCATAGATGAATCACTGGTATACTTTCTTACTTGAAAATGAAAATGGATGTTGATAGCCTATTTGCTTGATAGAATTTGAACAATGAAAACCGCAAAAAAGCTAAAATATGAGTAGGTTTAGATTGTAATTAAAAAAAATATCTCAAACTATAATGTCAGAACCATAAAAAATCGTCAAAAATGTCAAAAATGACAAATCGATTTTACAGAAAAACGGGACGTGATAGAACATTTTTATGTTCAGATTCGTAATCAGCGTGGTCGAGTTAATAAAGAAGACACAATTTCATTCATGTATGTTTTTGAGTGTAACACAGTGTTAGCTGAAATAATCTAAATGATTTAGGTTTTAACTGGTACCAATAAACAGTATTTGCACTTATCCTGGCTTTTTAACTGTTAATAATCGGTTTTGTCCCGATAAACTTAATCAAAAGAAATGCAATGATGCAGATGATATAACCTAGCGTATACTTATCAATCGGTCATGAAATAATAATCATTTATGGATTTGTCCATACTTGATATAACAAGGGTCTTAAATGCCACCTGACATATCTTTTTCACATTTGTCACAGATTAATCCCCCATGGGTCTTCAGTATGGTCCACTTTTTTCGGTTATTGGCATTGCCAACCTAATCAGATTACATGAACAGCTTTAATAGCTGTTTTAATCGTTAAGTTATATAAAGATTTCCTGTCAAATTTTAAACTATTTATATAAGATGAGCATATTTGATATCTTGTTGATAATATGTTAGATTGACGCACAGTTTTGGCAACATAAAACTTGGATGTCTGTGATCTAGTGTGTATAGTAAAATGCTATGTTAGAATGATCTTAGTGACTGAATTGTTGTGCTTTAATATAATAAAAGCATGTGTTGATTTGCTGATTTTGTGTATAGAATGGCGAATATACCTACAAAAACCGTATCAATTTTTTCATATTTGTTTTAGATAATGGAAATAAATGTAAAAAAATATTTAAACAGTATGTTGCCAATAATAATACACTCACTCACATGGGTCATGTGCTTCTATGCTAAAACATAGGACATGTGTTTCTATGCTAAAACATGTTATTATGTCGTTCGATCGTGCCTTGCATATCCGAAACCTCTCATTCACTGATCAACTTTAATTTTCATAACCTTCACTTAATCGCTTTCTTGTTTTGCAGATGATATAACCTATCGTATACTTATAAATCAGTCATGAAATAACACTAATTTCTGGATTTGTCCATACTTGATATAACAAGGGTCTTAAATGTGACCTGACATATCTTTTTCACATTTGTCACAGATTGATCCCCTCCATGGGTCCTCAGTATGATCCACTTTTTTCGGTAATTGGCATTGTCAACCTAATTAGATTACATGAGCAGCTTTGATAGCTGTCTTAATCGTTAAGTTTTATAAAGATATCCTGTCAAAATTGTATACTATTTATATCAAATGAGCATTATGGATATCGTGCTGATAATATATTAGATTCACGCACATTTTTTGGCACCATAAAACTTGGATGTATGTGATCTAGTGCGTATAGTAAAATGCTATGCCAGAATGATCTTAGTCACTGAATTGTTGTGCTTTATTATAATAAAACCATGTGTTGGTTTGCTGACTCCTGACTTGCCTTGGCGATTGATTAGCTGAAATGAATCAAATAAACTAGGAAATGATTTACAACGTCATTTCCTCTTATCCTGGATCTTTAAGGAAATATCATGAGGCGAAAAGTCACCAGTTGAATAGTCAAAACTCAGTTTGATTTATTGAATTCATTTCAGACCTTTAATAAATTTGAGTGTATATCAAATCAAAGAGACACATAGATTAGTAACGTGCTTTATTGATATGAGGGAAAATGTAATTTGATCATT
The DNA here is from genome assembly GCA_001703475.1 of Hydroides elegans. Lineage (NCBI taxonomy): Eukaryota > Metazoa > Annelida > Polychaeta > Sabellida > Serpulidae > Hydroides > Hydroides elegans. The sequence continues at coordinate 52,732 of LQRL01146662.1, read as the reverse complement.
AACATAGTTTATCATACCTTCTTCTATTATAGCTTCTTGCAACATGCCTTAAAATCAATATATGCTATACATCTTTAAACATCAAAGTGAATCTCGTCATTTCACCCAAGAAAAGTTATATTATTCTTAGAAAAAAACTATGATATTCTAAATTCATTATTGAGTATTTTGTTTCAAATGGACATTAAGCCGATAAATATATAATTTTACTGATATTATAATATATGCATGCAAAAATTAAATTTGAGTGAAATTCAAGGTTCATTTTAGAAGTTAAATATTTTACAGATTAATTTTCTCTTGTACATTGTTATACATAATTATAAAAGAGTGCTTTTCGACGCCAAATATGTAACAATCTGAACAATCAAATTTGTGACATTTATTTAGTAGACGAACATGACAAAAACATAAACAATATAATAAATAGAAAACAGCGTCCGACAAAACTTTAATTAATTAACATAGTATATTGTTAAAGTTTAACCAATACCTATATGTAAATTATAACTACATCTTAATAAATTTATAATTTGCTCAACAACAAAAAAACTCATTTCTTTTACTCTTAACCATTAAACAAAATTGCGGTTTAGATGGTGTAAATTTAGGCAAACTATTAAGGCTGAAAGGAATACAGTTATTTACAGAATCTCAAGCGATTGTTTTAAAGCACATTATTGATGCAAAGTAAGTTAACGGTCTTAATTTGCTTTGATCTATAAAATTCAAAGTAAATATTGTACAAATATATTGCCTCACAGCATGAATCTAATTTATAAATCCACAATTATTTAACCACACATGACTTGCACATTTTCCAAAGTGCATTGGTCTAGAAAGCGCGATGACGTGCACATATAAGCCATGTCATGTGACGTCAAAATGTCAATATATGTTTGTCGGATGTGATGCTGGGCGGTTGTTGCGTCACAAGGGCCCTCGAAGTAGTGCTGACGCCGTTCCTCGTCCTGATTCTCGGCGGTCAGGTCCGAACGAATTTCTACAAATATAATAAGCAGATTGTTAGCTACATCCAAAGGTTCTTGATATTTTAAGTTTTTAAACATGTTCTTATGATGTGATTATCAAGTTTAGTATTATAATATGTTCATATAAACAAACGGTATATTTCAAAAAGTAAAACCGTTATTGTGCGTTCGTAAACGAATACCAGCGATTTTTTTGCGATTGTAAAAAAATGGAATTTCCTTTTGTTATAACTATCACTGAACTTTATATACCTTGTCTTGCTGCAATAACACTCCAATTCGCAAGAATCTACCTCTTTTCTAGATATGTCCCATGTTGGGAATGGGAGTAGATTTTGGGGCTGAAAACGACGAAGTCCACCATGTAAAAAGAATGGGGGTCTTAGCCGTTTTCAGCTTCAAAATCGGGTCTAATTCCTAACATTGTGCATATTTAGAAAAGAGGTAGATTATTCCAATTGGAGTTTTATTGCAGCAAGACAAGTTAAATAAAGTTCAGTGATAATTATATCAAAAGGACATTCCATTTTTTTAATCGCAAAAAAACGCTGGTATTCGTTTTCGAACGCACAGTAGTTCATATAGTTTAAAGACATATCATTTTCTATAATGGTATACCTGAGCATTCAGCCCCTTCACGCATGGTTGGCAACCAATTTCCAGAGGCACCGCATGCGTAGACATTTTCTAACCGGATTCCTAGAGGAACATCATTTGTACTTTCGCAAAACATGATGCAGATTTCTCCAAATCGGCTGTTCCATCCATTGCAAGCTAGGGCTCTACCAACAGGCGCTGCCAGAGGTTCACAGGGACGTGCTATACACAACACAATAGGTTTTTATTGTAAGTATTTTTTTTCATATTTAGAAAATTACAAAACATCTAAAAAACTACAGGCTAAATTATCTTTATATGACTTATATTATGGTATTGATGTAGTATATGATTGTGTACTGATTTTCAGTTAAAGTTAACGTTTATTATGTATACATGTCATAAGTAACTTACGGTAGATTGAAACCGAGAAGGCACAATCCGATTGCATGGCATTGTTTGTCTTTTGGGCGACGTATTGCACAATGTACTCTCCCCAGGGCAGTGAGGCTTGTGGTACATTATAGTTCTGAGCTGTCATGCGCACTTCTGATTCACCGTGCGGGTCTGAGAAGACAGGAACTTCCCATTGAGCGACGGCATCGGGAGTCGTAACATATAGAGTAATGTTCTCTTGGCATGCATCAAACTCCGGTGGTAGAATATCTTGATATAAATGAAAATGGTAATCAGTGATCATAGATGTCGCTAGTGAGGGAAGTATATTTGATTTTGTTTATTGAATAACTAGAACATAAGACAAACTCATCACAAAATCATACGGATTAATTATATTTGAAAATCTGGAACTTTGAATAACGGTATTTGCATACCCGATTCGCAGTGGGTTCCCGACCAGCCATATGCACATTCACAAACATAGAGGTCAAGTCCATCTATACATGTAGCTCCATTTTGGCAAGGATCACTGATACAGCTTATCACATCTAAATTGTCATTGCAAATAATATACAAATGTCACAACAGATTACGTGACATGAATAAAAGAAATGTAAATTCACAACTTTGCTGCCGTTAAAGTAATATCAAATGCACGTTTCCTTTTGATTTCATAACTTCAAAATTTGATCAAATGATGACAAAACGCACTTGTCCCCTGGCACGCCTTTGATCAAAATATTTATATTCTAAACCTACATGCACAGCGAGGTGTTGTCCCATTCCAATACCCTGATGTTCCTTGGGCTTGACAAGTTCGAATACTGTGACCATCCGTGAGGTTGTAGCCTTGGTTACAGGAGTAAACAATTATATCACCCGCATAAAATACCTGACCTTCAGAGATGTAGCCATGCTCAATCTCTGCAGGAATGCTGCAAGTGATACCTGTTAGAAAATATTGTAATGCAAAATGTGGTTGAATTTTGCGTACATACATCGATACAACATTCTGTTTAAAGGAGAAATCAGGATGAGATATCGATAATGCATATTTTCGAAATTCGAAATCAAACTATAAATGAGTAAATACGCTCACCCGATTCACAATGTATCCCAAAAAATCCATAGGTACACTCACAGCGGTAAACGTCAAGTTCGTTTATGCATGTAGCTCCATTTTGGCAAGGGTCACTATCACAGCTTAAATCTAGAAACAAATTTAGATCAGAATCAGGGGTTTAAAAACACCGTTCATCTAAGAAAAGGTCAGGCTAGTCATGTCTATTGATATGAACGATAATATCAACGTGACTTGTCGTATAAAATCGTAACACACTGTTTAGAATAAATTGTTTGCAGATTCAAACCTCAACTTTCACATTAATAATAGACTGGTCAAATTACACACCCGATTCACAGTTTGGTCCATACCATCCATCGGCACATTGACAACGATATCGGTCCAGTTCATTTATGCATGTAGCTCCGTGTTGACACGGGTCACTGCTACAACTCATTGCATCTTGAATTCAAATTTGATAAAGCCTCTATAAGTTTGGTTTAATCTTTCAACAATGAGTTTTGTATAGGACTACTTTTTCTTTATATTGAGGAACATGTTTTCAAAATTGTATACACAATAAAACGCATAGTTTGTGTAGTAAAATTGTGTCCAACCAGCATTCTTTAGTAAAAGATTGTTTCAACTTACAAGCGCATCGAGGTATTGTGCCATTCAAAACATATCTTCCAATTCTCTGGCTGTTACATATTCGAATCCTATCTCCATCTGTGAGGTTATAACCTTCATTACAAAAATATGTAATATGTAATATTTTACCCACGGTAAAGTACTGGACCACCAGAAGTGTAACCGTTTTCAAAACATGTTGAAACGACGCAAATCCACCCTAAAAGAATGAGAAAGTCGGGCATTTCTGACAAAAAAGTCGGGCATTTTAAATTACAGGTTTTATTGAAAAAAGCCAATGTATCATTTAATCATAAGATTAATATCTTGAAATAATTCTAAATAAGTTCTTTAAAATAGGACTTGAGAATCAAGTTAATCATGCAATTTGATTAAGAAATATACGTTTCAGACTATGATTAAAAGAAAAAGGGAAAAAAATATTATAACAACAGGTTTTGGCATTGTTTTGCCTAGTAATTGCTTAAATATTTAATAAGTGCTTACCGGGTGGGCCGTACGTGTATTGTATGCATGTTCCATATATTTCTACATGATATAGAATCATCATGGAAAGCAGACATGTGAGAACAGTCGATACGACTCGTATTTCCTGATTTGTATGTGTTGGCGAGAATTCAAATGAAGATGATGCTTATAAAACCAATATATCAAGCTTCTTGTATAAATTATCATAGAAACATGAACAATTAATTAATAATGATGAAATTTCAGATTTTTAAACTTTACTTTTTTTACAAATAGTCAAGTAAGTGGATGTGAATAAATCTACAATTTATCTTATTTTTGATAAATAATCTTACCTATAGCTCAACTTAATACTGTTGACGTGGCATAACTATACGACAGTATTTTGAACAGTCAATAAATTTTTTATATTTTTTAGACATTCACCTTTGGTTTATTATGTTTCGATAACCCGGTACATATAATTTTTTCAGAACAAAATAAGTGATGATCACATTTGTAAACTTCATAGCAAAGGGGTTCTAAATTCCGAAAACAGGAAAAGACGATTATCACACTTAGAATGAATCACAGTCTTATTTATGCATACTGTAATGGTTTTATGAGTAAAACAAGACTTCATTGCAGTTTACTGATTTGCTCGGGAGTAACAATTCCGGACTTAATTTCTAATAAAATATAAGATAATGTCTTTTTTGAGTTTGAAAATTAATATTGGTACAGTATTTACACAAACCGTGCAGAGCTTGTCACGTCATAACCAATAAATAGACATGTGCACAAAAACAAATGCTTATGACTTGCAAAACTCCCTCCTTACTGCCGCGCAAAGTCAAAATATTTGAGCAAATAAACATTGAATAATAGTACTTGTAGTATATATTTACCTTAATAGTTTCAAATGGTGTTGTCGCATATCAAAAGTGGAAGCTACAATTTATTTTCGTGTAGCTGTCCTTCCATGGAACCCTTCTCTAAATCAAAATCAGGATATTTGTAATTCTTATGTAATAAGGAAATGGCTTTGCATTATATATATTATACATGCATATATTCGCCTCTTAGTTCTCGCTTCGGGGTCAAACGCATTCGGTCATTCACTTAGACTACATCAAGGCAGCAGCGATTAAATTAAAAAGTGAACAATGATGATTAGTTTAGGAGGAAAATGATATATATCGTTTAATATTTTGCACCACATTTTTACTGTATGATAAATATAGGTGTGTAAATATTTCTTGGTAAATTTTGTTTGATATAAACCAAATATTTTTTATTTGTTACAATTTTGTTTGATATAAACCAAATATTTCTTATTGATATTGTCATGTATATCATTTGGAATGGTCCCTGAAATGTTATTATCTAAATCAAATTAGACCTTCTGTGAATTTACAAAATATGTCATATTAACCAGTGGTCTTTTATTATAATGTCACAGCTAAATAATCAGCATCAAGATTTATTGAGAAAAACAATGCTCCGAAAGTGAACCATGGCATGGGTCAAAGATTATGTTAACTGACTTCATATAAATATTTCTGCCATGATTTAATAGTCTCGATTGGACAACTGATGGATCCAATAAAGATCTGGATATACATGCCAGTGCGATTGTGATGTACAGTTGAGGAATCAAATATGACTCAAACACATACGCAATCATTAAATGCATGTCCTTTTTTACCCATTATGTTTATAATTAGATTAGTTTAATATGGGTTTATTATAGACGGTCCCGCGATTATATTAATCTGGACTCTGTGTTGCAGCCATCTCATTTGTTTTATCAAAGGAGTGAGAAAAAATATATAACGTCATATAATGAATATGAAAAGCACTTCCAAAGATAAGATAAGATGTTAGTGAATCAAAATGATCCAAAATTGATTTATAATTACAAAGGCAGTATGTTATTTTGCTTCAGTTATTTGAGCTTGGAGTTCTAATTGGTTCATAGCATGGTCTTTATTGTTTAAAAAAATGAAATTATCCAATAGAAGAGCATTCAGTGTTCCAATTATCCTTTGATTTATATTTGGAGAAATACATTTAATAGTTTTACTATCATATGTGATTCGTAATTAATGTGGTTTGGTAATTTCTAAATTTAACGATCACCAAAGACAAGAATATAACTATTAAAACAACGATTTTATGAGGTTTTCAACCGGTATTTTATGAAATCGTTTCACAATAATTCAAATCTACATATATGTAGTTTGTATATCCTCATGCTGAAGCCCTTGAAACAAAGTTGTTGTTATATATTTGTTTTCATTCATTTAAATTACGTTCTATTTACATGAACAAATCTGATTTAGTTCGGATCAGTAAACAGCATAAACAGTTTTGCACGAGAACAATAATATCAATGCTTCTTTCTATTGATGAATAAATTGTGTTATGATTTCTGATTTAATATTGACATGACCTTATATGTACTTTTCACAATATTCACCCGTTGATATTCACTTCTAAGTCACCACCAAGCAATATTATTTGGTTATTGACAATTCTATCCTTGGCAATATTACAATTCATATATCAAATATTTGTTAAGTCATTGGCCTAGAATAACCAAATGATTTCTTTTCACGAAATGATGGTCTCAAAAAAACCATAACTCTCGGGACAAAAACAATAAATCACACTATTGATAATAAATTGCCCAAAAATGCAAAAAAGTCAAACGTAGGTCTTAGACAGATGATACGTTGCACCTGTCCGATTGGTTCTGACCTATTTACTAAATGTTCACTGTCTTTATTTGAAATAATGGAAATGAATTTGGATGAAAATGAAAATAAAATATGGATAGGACAATTGTTTTTAGTGAAACGATTTGGGTTTGCATGACAAAGTAAAGGTCTCATAAAGGGTCTCATGGAAAAAATAAATTTTAAAACTATCCACGAGCACTTGTTCTCCAAGTCGATATTTTGATAGATGTGATAGAATACTTTGACACAAAAATGAAAAAAAATATATGTGTATGCTCTCTTATCATTTAACGCGGTGTAGAAATGACTCAAGTGGATGCAATGAGTAAACATCTTTATACAGGGTTTCTGCAAATTATGACATTATTTTCTGTGACCTTTGCTAAAACGTGGTTCCAATGACACACAATCGTGTCTTGCTTGTCCGGAATATATGATCTCCTTAAAAAAGTCGACTGTGCGTTATCATAAGCTTTACTATATGACATTTTATTGCTAAATCAATGTCGACTTGCATATATAGAATTAACCTGTCATGTAATAATAACTATGGGTATATATATATATAACACGTTATTTTCAAATTCGGCACCGATTAATCCCTTTCACGGGTCCAAAATATTGTCCTTTTATTTGTTCATTGATATAGTCAACTAATTTAATAAGTGCAAAAAAATGAATTAATTCATTTTAACAATCAATTTAACATCGTTCATATGAGTTAGTATTCAGTTTCAAACAGCATTTGGAAAGATTACAATTGACCATCTAAATAAAGATTTCCTGTTAAAAAATGTGTTATATTAATAGCCCAATATCAAAGTCGAAACGGTATTCTAAGTAATGCTTTTATAGTTGATTGATTAATTTTATAAAGTGTTTTTGCATAACAAATATGTATTTTGTTGACTACTAGGTTGTTTTTGACTAACTGAAATGAATCAAATGAAGCAGGGTGTTATTAACAGGTTCAAATTAAAATAATTGGTTCCTATCCTAGCTTTTTTTAAAATTTTCAATAGCCTATACGTCTATTTGCATTCGTTTATATGCAACGAAGTATTTTGCAGACCTACGAACAAACCACGATTGATAAATGTAATGAGATTAACACAGGGTATTAACATAAAAGTGACATCTGAACTCTGGGAATATACCAACACCAAACTATGCATGTATCACAGCTTTCCATAAATATCACTAGGTATTGTAAAAGAGCAAATTATCACATTAGGTGTTAAGAAAAACCACTAATTGTACCGTTTCGATTATCGTATCGATACACGTACAATGATTGAAAATGCTCAAAACATAACGAGACCGAGGTTGAACTTTCCAAATGAAGACAATGCAAAGGCATTTAGGTCATATAATTTTTTTTATAAAAGCCCTGTTTAAAATATTGGACATGCACTAATTATTCAAATTTTATGTTTTGGTGTCCAGTATCAGTTGTGCTACTGGTGATCAATCTATATTCAATATATTGAAATAAAGTAATCAGGCCCATACCTGTCATTATTATCGGTTTCGGCCCTAACAACTTGGCCTCTGTTAATATAATGTCTTAAATAATAATAAGCTCGTTATCCTTGAATTTGTGTCTCTAAGCTAAAACGTGCTGCTTGTGTTATTCGATCGTGCCTTGTATGTCCGGAATGTATTATCTCGTTCCAAGATCAATAGTGGGTCATTATAACCTTCACTTGATCTTTTCCATTCGGCAGATAATATCGCCTTTCGTAATGGCAATGAAATTATAAACTAGCAATAACTGTAGTACTTGGGAAACCTTTATTCGGCTACTGTCTAAAATTAGTGACCTTATATGTTTTTTTACATTTGTCACCTATTGATTCCCTGCACGTGTCCTGCTTATGGTCCCCTTTTATTCATTTGTATTGTTAGCCTTATTAGATTACGTGGCGCATAGGAGCTATTTGGCAGATGTATTAATCGTTAAGTTATATAAAGATTTCATGTCAAAATATTTTACTATTTATATCCAATATATTATTTTGATGTCGTATTGGTAATTAATTGGAAGCGATTAAATTCCTGTCATAATATTTTTATATCAATATACTTCAGGTACAATCGACCTGTTTTCCAAGTAATGGAATTTCAAGGTTGTTTTACAGATTTGATAAAGCGCTTTAAAAGTACATTTTTTCCATGAATACTTGGCTGCATTGGTGATTGATTAGCTGAAATAATCTAAATAACTTAGGGGTTTAACAGGTACAAATAAATAGTATTTGCACTTATCCTGGCTTTTTAAATGTAAATAATATCTTTTGTCCCGAAAAACTTAATCGAAAGAGATGCAACGGCCTGTTTTGCATACCGACGAACAACGGGTGCTTGTCTCGAACACAAATCTTAACTAGGATTATTGTCCTCTCAAATAACGGCAATGTCAATCAAACAGCGATTGACAAATGGGATTCCATCACAGGATTGCATCAAAATAAAAAGTGACATTTGAAAAAGGAAAATATACTAGATTACTAGATAAAATCTGTCGCAAAATAAAATGCTTGAAGAAGTGCAACATATAAAGGACACTTTTTCGGTCAGTGGTATTGTAAACTTGATAAGATTACATGAGCTGTTTTGACAGATGTCTTAATCGCAAAGTTATATAAAGATTTCATGTCAAAATATTATACTATTTACATCAAATGAGCATTATTAATATCATGTTGATAGTTTGTTCTATACTATGCAAGCATGATTTTAGTATCTCAATTGTTAAATAACCGGGTAAACCTCACCTGTCTCTTAATGTTTTATTTGTTTTTCTTAATGACCATTTGAAGAACATGATGTTTTATTGTCTTCAATTAAGTATGTTATGTTACATCATGTGCTTCTCCGCACCTATATTAACGCATCATTGTATTAAATTATATTATAACTTTTTGTGGAAATCAATTAAACATAGTTCATATAAACTTATTTCAGAGAAAAATAAGTAATAATCTATATAAGTAACACGTTTTTATTGCGTTTGCTGATTTGACTAATCTGATAAAGTGATTTGCAACAATAAAACATGCGTTGTTTTGCTGATACATGAGTTGTGTTGGTTAATGATTAACTGAAATGATTCAAATGACTTAAGTAGCAAGTTATAGATTCAACTCTATTTGGATTTTTTATTGTTAGTAATCATTAACTACCCTGTCTTGTATTCGATGATATGCACAAACGGGGTTTACAGAGATACAAAAAAATGTTTTCTTGTCTCAAACCCATAATCACCTTGATAAACAAGAGTATTACTATTTCAAATAACTGCAAGGCCAAACAAACGATTGAAAAAAATAATTGGCATTAAACAATCAAAAAAATAAATATGGGCATATACTAGCATCTGTTGATAAATGTCTCACCGTTTTCCAGAAATATCATCAAAAAACCACCAATTGAATAGCTTTAATTACTTGTGATATGATTACTTATTGAATAGCTTTAATTACTTATGATACATTATTACTTGATTTTAAGTTTTTTTTCAAACTGAGTTTAAGTTATATTTCATTTATAATATTTATAGCAGACCTTTAATCCATTTGATTAAAAAGGGTCATTGTTGAAAGTTTAGATTGAATCAAAGTAATACATAGAAACATGCTTTATTGATGCGACGGAAAATATAATTCGATCAGATACATTGTTTATCATATCTTCATCTATCATGTATTGTTGCCACATGTATTAAGCTAATCTTATTTAAAATGCTTCAAATATAAAAGTGACGTTTGTCATCTTACTCAAAATAGACTCACTGTAAACGAATACTGTATCTTTTATCCGGATCGTTTGTTTTGTTTGGGAACGAAACAACATTTTTTTTGTTAAGAATAGGAGAGTAACTCGAAAACACTTAATGCCAACAATACCCTTCAATCTTAAGTACAATGTTTTGATATTCTAAGCTTATTATTGAAAGTTTCTTTCAAAACAATGATACGCAAATGAATATATAAAAACGAATATTATAACACATGTATAAGAATAATAAGCTTAAGTAGAGTTCAAGGTTATTTTTTTTGAAAATATGATAGAAGTAACATTAATTTACACAATGATTTTCCTTTATGCGTTTTCAATATATCACCGACCTGGCATAGAATGCACAGATTGCTTCCTATGCAATGAATTCATTTCTGTTAAAAGAAATTTCATTATGATAGACATGTCAAATTGTATTGATTGAAAAATGAGCTGGATGGTGCTAATTATTTGTTTTGTAACTTAGATCTGACACCAACAGAATGAAACCATTACCCATCCAATTCGTATTTTTAACAATGGTCTTTTAATAAGGAATATTACTATAGATATAACAATGATAATACAATGACAAGTTCTGGGAATATAAGCAGTCGCTTAAAATAGGGTTCACAGAAGAGAAAAGCAACATAAACAGTATCATTTAGTTAGAAAAACATATATAGAATATGCATATACGAAATTGAATAAATACACATGTACAATATACTATATGATTTCCACTATTCACTGAGTTATTCAACATCTCCTGATCCGATAAAATTCTGATTGCTGTCTCTTAGGGCAACATTATTCACATATATTGTATTTCCACGTAGTTAAATATAAAAAAAAATGCATTGAAATAAACTTATGAGTCTTGACCCCAACATTGTTATCTGCTCAAAGAGTTTTTTTGCAATTCGGTTTCACAGATGCCCTATTGGCTTTTTTGGAAGAGCCGCTGGTTTCGTGTCGAGTGGAGGGACAGCGTTGTAGCGCATCTGAAATGATTTTCAACAAATCATACAGCAGTCATATAGGACTATGTTAATAATATAATGCAAAAGTTATTATCCGATTCTTTGGGTGCGTTTTTTCTGACTTAAATAATGTATAAATACATTCTTTGAAAAAATATACGTTTTATTCTGAATTATAATTTTTTGAAGAATGTATTTAGAGTATTTGACTTTCAGTTCAAATACACTCCAAATACACTGGATGTTAACAACAATGATAATGTTTTAAAACAAAGTTGTTGATAAGCTTGAGCTCATTTTTGGAAGTTGATTCTAGGTTTTTATTGAAAGCATAACAATAATTTATAACGTTTTAATGAACTTTATGATTTTTTTTCATTTTATAGTCTATAACATCTTATATTTCATCTAGATATAACATTAATAACTTGTTACATGCAAAACATCTCTATTCGAAACATCGGAAAAAAAATCGAAATTGTAATTCTGAACCCCAATAGATATTGAACAGCGGCAAGGGAATTAAATAAAAAAATGATTTTCATACTCCAGGAAATTTATAATGCGTTTTATTGTGGCCTATTATTGAGAAAAAATAATGTACTCTAAAAATTTTCAGACGCCGGAAAAAACGTGCCCATTGATTTCTTTGAAAATTCTCTATTTACCAAGGGTAAATCCTAATGCATGTGTTTTTGTGTTAAGGAGTACAACTTGAATGAGCATATTAGTTTTATGTTATAATCAGCCAGATTCAGAATGATCTTTGATATCGGCGAATATTTATGAATATAGTTATATAATATATCAATAAGATTTCATTAACTTTATCTTTGATATTTTTAACTGGTTATTACAAAGCAAACTATTCAGAAAGAATTGAAGGGATAACACTCTTGATAACGTTCTGTTATGTTAGTTTTTGACAAAATAATTCAATCGAAACTCTAATGGCAGCATCCTTCTTGGGAGTTTCTAAAACGGGATGAATCCTAATCCATTTTAAGGTAAATCACATTTTCAGTCCTTATCAATTCCACTTTTATTCATATTCGTCATATCTAGTTTGAATTTATATCATATAATATGTTTTCACTTATACAACATTTCTAAAACTCTTAATTGTATATCCATATGTGATTTGCTTTTGTACACTTACTGTATTCGATTCAATCATAAACTCACCGCATTTACGACTCTTTCATCGGCGCCAGGGTCAAAGTGTCTCAGGGGCACGCCTTCCACATACGGCTGTGGTGCATCTACGCCCCATGCAGAAGTCGGTCGATTCGGTGTCACTTGGTCTCGCCTGTTTGCATGTGGAGAGCTCGTATAAGTAATAAAAAATCTGTGGTGCTGTTTTTATAAACAAAGAGAAGGTTGTTATCAAAACATTTTTGGATGCGCACTATTTAGAATATTGAAAAATTAGCAATCTGTTACCCACGTGTTTTATGCATAGACTATATTTTTCCTTGACCAATAACCACTTTTGCCGACAATGGCAACCCCGCCTTTCCCCACCATAATACCTCGTAATAATACCTTACTTACGTAAGTTAGTCTTTCATTGTTGTCCGAATATGTTGACTTACATCCGGACCAGAATCATTTTGCGACGTCAATGTTATGTGATTTTTCTTACATCGCTATGATATCATAATGACGTGTTTAAATTATGTAATTATGAGGTAATGGCGGCATATTCTAGTTTGTGCTCGACGCGACATGGTGTTGAAGCCACCGACGTTGGGATTTAATACAACCTCACATGATTTACGGTTTCTATAACAATGGCGGGACGTCTCATTTTAACTTCGAAGTGACGTCATATATGCGTTGAAGTCTTCGAAACATAACATTAGATAGTCGTGTGCCTAGCCTGCAAACCTGCTGCAATTTTTGTCATTTTTTCATGCATGAGAAGTTGATTTTTTCCTAGAATAAATCATTTTACGTACTTTTTGTGGAAGAGTTTGCTGATCAGCACTGCCAGCACCACGCAAACTGCGAAAAATGCGAGAGAAAGGGCGATAGCCAAGACGCCGGTTTTGCCAAAGTCCTCTCTTTCGATACTGCCCTCTCTGGACTCCGACGACGAATCTGTATTTTGATGTTATCTTTAATAAGTCTTATCAAGGGTTTTTAGGTGTCGTTTCAAGAGTCATAGGGAAAGTCTATATGCAAAATGGTAATGATATGCAAACGTGAATGCAATAATGATGAATAATGGTATACAAAATGAACAGATGAATAAAATAAGTGTTGTCAGTGTATCTATCAACTGGGTAGATGCGCAAAGGCCTTCAACATTGAACGAAGTGATATCGTGATATCTATATCATACAGCCAATTACCTCCACTTGAGAAGCAATCTGTTGCATTAAACGAGCCAACGTTTTCGGTTGTGTAGCCAGCAGGACAACTGTTACAGGATGATTGACCCTCCAGCTCCTGGTATTCTCCAACCGAGCATAAAGTACAGTCCTCACCGTCTCCATACGACCCAGGCGGGCAGTTGACTAAAATGAAAATTAAAAGTAAAGATAATGAGGCTTCCTGAGATACCAAAGGCATTATTAGGTTATTTACGATACCTAAATTATATTATTGTAATACTATATTTGCTACAAATAAATTTAATTAGTGACTTTCCTTCAATATATATATATATATATTTTCCTATTTGATGTAAGGTAAATCGTCTTCATTTAATTAGTATGTTTGTGAAACCAAAACCATACCACATATGAGCGAGAGCGTGGTCTCTCCTGAACTGCATTCTATATTGCCGCTAAAATACAAACTGTCCTCATCTGGGTAATATGTCTCACCATCCACGACCATTATAATGGAGCCGTTCCGGGCCGACTCATTCAATACTCTAGCAAATAGATCTAGCTGCTCGGCTAGAGATATGAGTTCGGTTATGCCTTCGACAGCTGAAACCAGAGTTGACTATACTTACTTTAAATGCATTTGTCACATGTAATGCATATTTAATGAACTAACAATTTATTAAACAGGTGGATTCGAAAATTTCTTGAACCAGGGTGCCATTTAAAACATAAAGGGCAAAACAGGGGGTGTCATTATATATTTTAGCATTAGGTACAATAGCGAGATATGTTCCTTTTTTCCATTGTAGTTCTGCGCTTGAAATACCTGTTTCGTTGTTGAAAACGCCGTCAATCATGAAGTCGTACTCGCATCGATAGTTATTATGAATATTGTCGTAGTAGAGCGCTTTTCTCGTCTTTCATCTATAGCATAGAACACGCGTAGCAAAATGTTATTGTGTATAATTATATGAATATTATATATGCATCTAACTTCTCATTTTTAGTTCCGATTGTAACCATTTCAATAAGTGTATACATGTCATACAAACTTAAACTATTGAATCATAATGTCAAATCAAGCCATATTCAGGCTTCGATTACTATAATGGTTGTTGCGTTGATAGATAAGCCTTCTATTATATTGATGAGGTTGAGAACATTTTATGTGTAGGCACTCAGTGATTAAACAAATCCATTGAAAAAACTTAATAACAAATATCATACCACCGGATACCGATACAGAAACACTACAGTCACCGCTTTCTACACAAGGAGCACTTGCTTCAGCGAGTTCTTGCACTTGCTCTACGACAACTTCGTTTCCGCCTTCGGAACTATACGGCGTGTCGGTGAACGCCATCTCGAACGAGGCTCGAATTTGACGGGGAAACCTTGCAGCTGGTGTTATTCAATACAATTTTAGCCTTTTCAGTAGCACAGATCAGTTTTATGCTTGATTATTATAGATATGATCACTAATTGTCATCCACATGGTTTCGGCCTGGTACCTCTTATTTCAAATATACCTGGTAAAACCTCGGGTTATTAGAATGTATGCTTCTAATTAAAGAAAAACGTTGTGTAATTATCATTAGATATGATTTCCAAATCTACCTGAGCATTTCATCATTTGACTTGGTCGAGTATCTGGATTCCACTCGTAGCCAGTCTCTAATCCGCATTCATATCGGTCGATATATTCCTTGTCGGTTGATAAGCCAGGTCTACATTCAAGTGAGCACACTTTAAAATCCCCGTCGTCAGGACATCTCATGTTTACACCATACGGTCGATACAGATCTGGGCATGCTGAAACAGTACGCGCACACAAATGTATATGAGGGGCAACTCACGGAGGACCTTTAAGTTTTTAATATAAATGTAAACAATAAATCTTACCTGGACATTCCGCGATATTGCATGCCTGTGTTTCAGTCTCATCACCCTCACAATCGTCGCCATAGTCGTTTGGTCTCGGGTTGCTACAACTTCGGTTGCGCATTTGAACACTGTCACCACAAGAGGCACCGCATGCAGACCACTCGGTCCATTCGTTCCAAGCACCGTTAACTGAAAACAAAAATGAAACGTTTGTTACATGCATGTTTGTGCTGAATAAAGGAATTATTAGTTAATTTCAAATCAAAGAAGCATTTAATGTTGAGGAATAGTAAAATATCGACTTGGGTTGTGTCGAACACATACCTATCCTGTGTTCACAAAATTCTCCTGTGAACTCGTCCGAGCATTGGCATTCATAGTTATTCTCTCCATCTCCAGTCTCAACGCAGGTGGAACCGTCTTGACAGGAATGCATTGCACACGGTTCTAGGGCAATCTCACAGTTTTGACCATTAAACCCATTAGCACAGAAACACTCATATGTTTCAGCAAGTCGTACGCAAACTCCATTGGAATTGCATGGATCGGAACTGCATGGACCCCCAGGGATAACTATCCGGAAAGGAAAATGTATTTTGATGTACAATTATGGTGTTTTTTATTATAAGTTCCGTATTTGTCAATAAGCGTTACATCCTTTTGTTTTAACCAATATTGCAATAAATAGTTTTAGGTTGTATTTATATATTGAGCATTGTTATTATCTTACCATCCGCTACACAACCCAGGATACTTGTGGCTCCTACGTCTGCAGTAATAGATTCTCCGGGGCAAGGTTGGCATTCTAATTGCATTTCAGTGTCCGCATATGAATTCAAAGGACACAGGCCACAAGGAACCAATCCAGTCGAAGACATCTCACCGGCTGAGCATTTGGCTAATTATCAGAGATAAAAAAGGATTTCGAAACTAATTCATATTCATTTGTATATTACGTTGTCGATTTGATGTTCAAAGATTCGTAATTTTATTAATTGTAAAACTAAAAAAAAAAGATATTTATTTTATTTTTGAAGATATTAATTATCATGAAAAAGAATATTATAAGAGATAATATATATATATTTATAATGTGACATTACCTATGCATCTTTCTATGCTTTGAGAACCATCATCTTCTGTTGAGAACCCATCTGGACATGTAATGCACGTCATTTCGCCAGCTGTATCTTGATATGTACCAACAGGGCAGCTCTGGCAATCGTCTATTGTGCTATTATAAAACGTTCCGGTCGAGCATGGTTCTAAATTAAAGGGGAATCAAATAACATCCAAGTATATGAACATGCACCTGCAATGCTTTATAGCATTTGTTCAATTATATTCAGTTAACAGTCAACAAAAACAACTTACTGCAAGAAAAAGTACTGAAATCACCAGAAGTACCAAAATCACAATCTAACGTGGTCTCATAGAATTGGTAAGCGTCTTCTTGGTATTGTAAGCCGGTTATGTCCATTGCACCACTTTGAATAGACTCAATCACATGATCGATTAATATGTTGAACTGTTCGTGCGTGCGTTCATCCCTCTCTCCGACACTCAATTGAGGATCATATATACCATTGAGAACAAAATCAAAACTGGTTTCAACTGTGTGAGTGTCGTCCTGACGTTTGGATCTGTAATCAACATTAAGTCATTTATAATCGTAAAGGTTAGAGAAAATGGATTTTTATTTTTTAATCTGGCAATGCATATCAAATAGAATACTGCAATGTATTCTTTCATTGTTCTTGCAGTGTTCTTCAAATAATATAACTGCATTTATAGTGCTAATGTTGAAAATGCTATGAAGGATTACCTGTCAGTATTCAAACTTCGCCTCCGACGACTTGTTTCACCGCATATGACATTTACGTTTTCAACCGTGCAGTCTTCGTACAATGTGCAAATGTCACTGCAATGAATGAGAGTCCGTTATTAAAACTAACTATAAAGGTTGGCTTCGTAACGTTTTCGTTTTCAAAAAGGCTTATTATAATACGTGACATTTTTCCAAATTTCCATCGTTAAGGATTACCTGAAAGCAGAACTTTCGAGATTAGTAATGAATTGCTCTCGAATTGTTCTTTGAGTTTCTGTGTCCGTACAGTCCCCACTAAAATACATTGAATTCGGTAGTCGGATTTGTCGCGCATAGCGTATCACTGAAAAAGGAACAAATTAACATAATTTAGAGCGATTTGGCGACATCATGTACATTTTCAATAGTCCAAGTATATAGTCATACATTCGCATTATTTATTGACACGCGATTATTATAATGTGAAACATTAAAAAAATGTTTGTTGATTACGTGTACAGTCTGGAACGTCATCATCAGGTCTCCAGACTCCAGTTGAGTCACTACACACATATTCGCCTGGGCCGTTCAGTGGAATATCATAGCCTTCCCGACACATCATTTGACAGTATAAACCAAGCAACCATCCGTCACAAACCAATGCACCATCTCGCGGAACAAGAAGGTCTGGACAGGGGATGACTATAACAGATGATATAACATTAAATTTGATGACAATCGAAGAGGGAATATGATTCGTTTTTGTTTAATGATAATGATAGCAATGGAATATGACCAGTAATATTATTTGTTTTATTTGATTATGATAGCAAGATTACGGATATAAACATACAAATCTTAAGATATTATACATGTTGATATAATTAATCAGTCGACATATATTTAATAGGATTACATGCTAAAGAGGAATTAGCTCAAATCATAATTTCATTACTTTAAGTTGAACGTATGTGTGCCAAATGGCAAAATGCAGACAATAAAAGATAATACAAGGTAAAAACATAATGAAGCTGTTGTTATTCAGTCATATATAAGCGATTTCCAGGCGTTATTATATGCTTCCTATGTACGGTTTACCCTTGTTATTCGGTCATATATAAGCGTTTCCCAGGCGGTATCATATGCTTTGAATGTACGGTTTACTAACGTCACATCGTGATAAAAATGTGAATGACATTTACGCGTAGTGATATCATATCACATGAAGCCAAAAAAAACAAGGTATTTTGAACACAATATACTGATGATGAATTAGAAGTGTTTTTTTTCCGAGTAGATATGAACTATCTAAGCATTTACCCCGCTATGTTACACTCATATCTATAATAGCATCATTACCCTGGCAAAACGGAGTGCTCATATTGGTTCCCCAGTCCCAAAATCCTGTAGGGGTGTCATCATCTGTCATCTCACAATAGGCCTCCGACGGTCCGACCAGAGGGTAACCGACGTCACATTGAAATGAACAACGTGCACCGTAAACAAGTACATCAGGACATGAAACGTTCAGGCGAGGTGAGTGCTGAATTGGCGGACACGTGATTTCTAAAACACGCACTTTACATTCAGGCAGTTGTGTATTAGCTTCACAATTTTTAAAGATGTGAATGCATGCGCGGTTTTAGAATTTTTGCATACTTTTGATAATTATGTATATTAATGCAATATCAATTTCTTACGTTGTACAATGATGTTAAAAACACATTGCATTGCAACATTTCCCGCTTCATCTTGTGCTCCGTAGATAATGGTGTGTATATTTGTAGGTGTGTGGGTAAATTCTGAACCAGGAGGCAAACCATGTTCCAAAACCGCCTGTGTATTATGCCAGAAAAATGTACCTTATATAATCATTCATCAAATTTATCTCTTCACAGTATCATTATGCAGCATTTATAATATGCCAAAGCGTTTGTTTTTAAAAAGGTATACCAATAATATTTTGATACTGCTTTTCTTTCTTGTTTATACATAATTTTAAGCAAAGGATACCTGAACAGATCTATCAACGTTGTCGGTAGAAAGAGGAATTTCCCAAGTGGCAATCGCATAATCTACGTTTGCGCCAACATACACTGTCTGATGATCTGGACAATTGCTAATCACAGGGCTTTGCACATCTGTTATGGGGAAATGTATTATAGAGTTAAGTAGGAAAAATAAAAAATCGCTTTTGCATAATTTCATTTGATGAAGAAATGTGCTCTTTTAGATATTGTATTTTTTAAATCCAGTTAATTCTAACATTTTACACAATGCCCAATACTATTTCCGTTTGCAAGTTAATGAAAGGCAAGATACTACAAAATTAGTCTCACCCTGACAAGCCCCGATATTTCTCATCCAATTCCCGTCTTCTCCACATTGAATAGATGTCACGGCGCCCACAGGCATGGCGAATCCATCGAGACATGTAAACACGCATACCGATTCAAAATAGTGGTCAGCCGTACATTGGTTGATTACAGTGTTTTCTGGTATGAATGGTGGGCCGCAAGAGACAACTGAAATGTAAAATGAATGCATTACCTTTTAAATGTGCATGATATAACTACGTCGAGATAGAAAGAAGTCAGTAATCTGTTTTATATTCAATGTGCTTTAAAGCAATGACGACTGAAATAATTTCTTATCATAAGATCATTTTTGTTTACTTTCGCATCTAACGGTTCCTCCGCCTGACCACGATTCATCCTCACGACATGTTTGCGTTGCTTCACCGATCAGGTTATAGCCAGGTGCGCATGTAAATGTGCACTCCTCTCCGTAAATGGGTAACTGGTTACTCGGGGTATTGCATGAATAAGAGCCATGCGAAAATATGTTGGGATAACCACATATACGTGCTGTAAGAAAATATACATTCATACCTAGATATCTAAACATTAATTTCATATCTCGAAAAAAGATGATTATTTGAAACGAAGATGGTTGTTGCTGTTAATGCATACATGCAACGCAATTTTGATAAAGATTGTGTATATAATACCGACGAACATTTTATTTTTATTTGCTTTACTTTACAGTGTATTTTTAGAAATTTATTGAAATTGATAAATGAATGGAGCTTAAACAACTTCACTTGTTGTATGTGCGACGTACACATGTGCTATTTTATTTTTCCGTTTTTTAAAATCAGAAATGCTGCTTTTAGATGCATAAGTGTAAATAAACGCAGCAATTTCAAATGCACTCCATTTCAACAGAATGAGCTCCACAATTTTTGTAAGATACATACCTATTACAACTATGACGAAAAAACACGTATCAAAAATACCGATATTGTCTTTTGCTTGAAATGTAATACGATGTTCACCAATAGCAAAACTATCGCCTGAGTGAACCCCACTGGGACTTATTTGTCTTATACTGCAACAAATAATAATTCAACAAAACGGTTTAGGAACACTCTGGGCTTATTAAATAGAAATTTTCATTTGTTCATTATTTTCAATGACACTCATTTAGTCATTTATTAAAAAATATCAACCCATACGACAGTAATGTATTTGTATTTGACAACTTTATGAGAAGATAAACTAAAAAAATTGAAGGCATCATTCTGGTAGAAGATTTTATTCTTTTGTTTTTTTAGTGAAAACACAAGTGATTATAATCATCTGAGAAATTCATATATTAATATGCATTATAATAAAGTCGAACGGCGGTGGAACCTTCGCGCAGAAGAAAGTAAATATATATGAATATCTGCATACTTCATTTGTCTAAAAATATAAGGAAAAGTAAATCAAAATTAGCTTACCTTGTTATGTGCTTACTTCCACGAGCTGAGGCAGTTGCAGTGCTATATTCTACAAAAGCCTCACGAGCTAACGCAGGAGTAAATACGGTCATGTCGGATGGACAATTCACATTTGGCCGTCTTGTGTCGGGACCACCTATCCATGCAACAGATTATAGGTCATCAACCAGTCGCCAACATATTATAGTTTTTCCGTATATTTCTCAACTTTATTGCTGATGAAAGTGATATATACACGTCATTCTTTACTTCGTCCAACAATGACAAACAAGATGAAAACACAACACTAGAGCAGTGCATAACTGAGATCAACATATACCAAGGATTCGATTGGCGAATATCCCAACCTTCGCAACCTTGGCGTTCATCGCGACTATGAACTCAAAATGAAACACCATGTTTCCCAATAATTAGTCCCAACCCGACCCCTGATTTCACTGATATCATCAGAAAAAACACTTACTCAAAATACTGAATTCAAACTAGAATACAATAATGATAATCATAATCATAATTATAATTGTCATGATTAACACAAAACAATTTTGTTTTCGTGGTCATATTTATAATGATTTACGTATTTGACATCCAAATTTTTTCGAGATTCATTTAGCAAGTGGCCTTAACCCACATTTTCTTTTCGTTGTCATGGTTTATCGTTGAAGAAAATGTTTCGAAATATAGTATGAAAATAGGAATACGAGAACATTTTAAACTGCAATTCCAACAGCAATAAAACTAAACTTAGTGAATCTATGACTCCTTTAGACTTCAAGAAATGAAAACGTAAACATAATGAACCTATCTTTATATTATAAAAAGGATCAAATAGTTTTTAGTGTGGTGTTTGTGTAGGTCTTGATTTACAGGATGCATTCATCTTAATTGTGATATCAATTGTGATTTTGCTCATTGACAGTTATTGAATACCATTATTTGCAAAGCCTATAACGATTAAAAGGGCGTTATATAAAGCGCATAATATCAAATATTATGTTATTTTTTATTAAAACTGTTTCTATTAATATTTGTTTATTGTTTAGTATGATGCAATTCTGCTCATTAAAAGTTATTATGTATGGTAATTTAAGTTTTTCGAATACCATCTATGTTCTGTAGTATGTAGAACAAAGGTGGTATACGCAGTGCGCACCATTTTATTACCTCAATACAAACATACGTGCCGGTATACTTACGTGAACACCCTCCAAATAATGAAGTTACAAAGCAAACAAAATCACTCCAGAATCCCATTTTGAGTTGATTTTTAAGAATAAACCATACTAATTGATTGTCTTGAAAACACAAGCTCAAATATATTAGCAAATTACGAAAACAAATACTAGCTGGATTCAAGATATCAACTGCTTTTGATAACATATAACATATGTTTTTATAATAACGAAATCAGCTTTTTATTAATATTAGGTTAATGACTCAACATTTCTGGTGAAGATAGTGGCGACCTCTTGTAAATGATTTGGGTTTCAATTCATGGATTTTGTTGCCAAGTGCAGTAATGATTGACATAGGGGGTCGACTCTAAATGTCAAATTATAACATTGCCTTAAAGGTTTTTGTCCCGATTCTAGAACAGAAATTTTCCATCAGTGCCTATGAACTGAATATTCATATCAGTCATTTTATATTTTATACAACGAAAATTATAATACAAAGTTGTATTTTATATATTTAGATATTGACAAAAGTGTAATATATATTCAGCATATTGTTAATTATTATAGTTAGGGAGGCATCGATATAAGTGAACATGTTGTTTTCATGCATAACCAATACTAAATACATATATCGATATAGTTGAAGCTTTGCTCCAGTCGACCATGTGTATTTTAACGTGTACTTGTGGTAAAATTGATAATTATATTTATACACATCTAAAAGCCTTCCTTACCTGTTTTGGAAATGTCAGATAAAAGGTTACAAATGTAAAAATCAAACCGATATATAACTGCTTTGAAACGCGTAATAAGCAGTCAGCTCGATAGTTCTTTAAAACAAAACCAAATGAACAATATATATAGCATTTCATTGTTTTTTTGCTATCACGCACACACAAATGAGAAAAGAAGGTTGCACGTACATATATTCACCATCAGCTGGCAAAATCACTCATTTTTTCTCGATTATATCGGCCGCGGTATGGATGATTATGTACAGTGGTAGGCATATAAAGCAAGGCATGTCACGGTGACACGGAACATACAACTCTAATTAACAGTAACGCCTCAACATAAGTGAAAATTTTATAGCGTTTAATCAATATAGCAGTCACACGAACTATTACGATCAACCAAATTCTTTGTCAGAAGTTATCAATAATATCGATCAATGTTACCGAATAAGATCAAGTTGGCGATGCATTTCGCAAATATAGAATATCACGTGATACACTAGATGGTTAAGCTATATTTGTTATAAATGTAAACTGATGTGAATCATTTTAGCTTTTTTTATCATTAATTAACCCCTAAACACCCCTAAACTTCTTGTTCAACTTTGTTTTGATAAGGCAAATTGAGTGCATCAATTTATTACATAAGTAGACACGTGTTTTGTTTCTATTGAGGTCATTGGTTAAGGCTATAAACGGGCAGTGAACCATTAAACTGAACAATATGTACCCTCAAGACAGTAAACTCACATTCTTGTGTCACAAGAAACACGTTTCAGATAAAAACTCAATCATCTCCTAAATATTGAGATTAAGCTTATATACCGTAATAAACCAATAAAGGTAGACAATGATAATGGTGTTGATACCTGTATATTAACACTTTAGTCATAGATATTATCTTGCCGTATTTAATTTTCATAGCAAACAAGGCAAACGTTACAGTGCTAGAATTGATCTCAATACATTTTTTGCACCTGTAGACAATCAATTATAAGATAAATAATACCAATAATATCAAATAGGTATTTATAGTAAAATAGTTTTATAGGAAGTCCTTATTTAGCACCCAATAGCTTATTCGTATTAAAGCTCCAATTAGACCAATTCCGAATTCCACGAGTTGAATCATGTCAATGTTCAAACTAAAATGGTTCTGAAGATATGATCCTATAACAGTATTCGTATGTGAGAAACGCAAATGGGTATAAGGTAATTTATCATGACTACAATAACATATTTGGTGTGTGAATTATGATTATAGTTTAAATGGGTATTGTTGATGCACAAGAAGCTATGTTTTCTTTTACTTTATGGTTCATTAAAAGGTTGTTTAGGTCATCAAGCAAGAATAGACATGATCCCTTTATGTAAGGATTTGATGTCAATTATGATTTAAAGCTGTTAAGAAGAGCATTTTACCATTGATTTTAAAAAGGACACCATAGATTCGGGATATAAATAAACATCAATGTGTCACTAAAAATCACGTTTAGCAAAATATATTAGGTAAACATTTAAATAACGTTTGAAACAAAATATTGTTAAGTTTACACAAATAATTAATGGTCTCATATCATTTGTGTAGCTTATTTATTATTAGTTTGTGTGACAGGTAAGAACAAGTGTACGTTTATAACATTAATCCAATAATTATCAAAATTATGGTGAAAGTAAACAAATATTCCTGTATTAATATAAAGTATAAATAAAAAGAATACGCAAAACATATAATTTGATGGATTTACGTCAAAATAATGCATTTGTTTGATGCTTAGAACCAATAACAGCATCCGAATCAATATTTCTGAGTTGATTACTTTTTAACTATTTAATGATGGTTTCGATGTGTCTAATTATATGTATTGTTTATATAATATATGCGTGCAAAACATGGTTTATTAAAATTCAGTCTATCTTCTGTCCTGGGCAAACTCACAGTTTCATATTTGGGTTAAATGTATTGTGAGGCTTATGAAATATTTTGTGTGATGATTATTCATTTTAATGCCAGCTCTAGCTTCCTTTTTCAATGGCATTTTAAACTTTATCTTTTCAGAAACATTTTAAACACAGTATGAAGATTGAGTTATAAGTGCATTGACTTTTAAAATGACTGCTTTTCAATTTGTTATTATATTTACGTTTTTAAGATTATCAATGTTTATACAACAAGTGAAAATATGCTAGTCCTATGCTTGACAAAGAACATTTTTTCAAAAAAAAATTACATGATTTAATCGTTGTGGTAAAACGTATCCCCACAGTGAAAGAGTACCTCACGAGTTGCTAGCTACAAAAGGTGTTCCACATTTGGCTTGCATATTTATATGTAATGTTTGTAGCTACAAGAAAAGAGGAACACCTTATTTGGTCGTAAAGGGCCCTTCACAGTGGACACCCAATTGATTTTTAGCTCCTAAATTGTATGCTATGATACTCCATTGAATTGTATTTCAGCATTGCCGTAAAGCGTATCATAAAAAATGTACAATACATCTTTTTCATGTAATTAAAGTCATGAATTGAAACCAAAACCAACTATTTTGTAGTTTTTATTGCGGGAAAATGAAAATTTCGAAATGTAAATCTAATGAATAAAATATATACAAATATAACTATAAGGAACAGTTCTTTATTCCTAATTATAAATTAATCTTATCAGATTATGAACCCATTTGTAGGATTATGTTCATCATGTTTGTGTTGTCCGGTTTTTAAAAAGTATGTGTTTTATCGAAATATATTATATATCAATAGAAAAGTAAAATACGGTAAAGTGCCTCATTGATTTGACAGCGATTGAAAATTGTCAATCAATAAAGGGTAACGCATCACCGGCCTCTGGATTGAATGCAATGCCTGTGTGCGTTTGGCCAGCAGTTGGTCCATTTGGCTCCGTGGCGTTGATCACAGACACGCATTTTTCGCTGCGGCCCAACGTGTTCCTATGAGATGACTACAAATAAGGTTGATAACAATTTACATCTTTATTTTGATGTAACATTTTATGATCATTAAGTACTAAGAACACTTTGTTGTTGGTATACGTGAATTCGGATTATATAGGTTCATATTTATTTATTACCGGATACGTTTCTTTAGGCGATTATAGACGTTGCAAGTTATTATCTACTCACCGGTCTGCCATTTGTCTTTGGTTGAACAAACCTCATTTGGTGTCCTAAACCATGACTTTGACTTTTATCAGCAAGATCCTATAAATTTAGATAATATCTTGGTTGTAAAACTTTTCTATCAACTCATTTGATGTACCTTTATTACTATTTGAAATTTGCCCTATAATTTTTTTGCTGTTTTTTATCATAAGAAACATTTTGATTTAGAAAAAAAAACAGTCAATGCTTCTTACATTGAAATGTATCTCATCCTCCATGTGAAAGGATTTCGCCGTATAATTTCGCGCTGCATTGTTTTGCGAACTGAAAATGAAATTGTTTGATGCTTATATATAAAGAAATGCCAAAAAATATTTGTTCATAATGTTATTAAAATAGAGCATAATACCTCTTTGCCTTTTTCCATCGAGCAACCACAATCCCTGTAATGGCACCAATGACCATTATTCCAAATACAACAGGCAAAACAATTGCAACAGTCAAGTAATCTGAAACAGAAAGCCAGTGCATTTTTAAGTGTTTCTTATTTTCGTTCAAAATTTCATATTTTAAAACACTTACTTTTAGCAATCGAAAACTTTACCTGGTTGTGAAGATGGTTTTGGTTCGGGTATGGAAGTCAGGTCAACCCATACTGTAAGTAAATAATGAGCTTAATTACATTGTAACTATAAACAAATACACTCTATATATTTATAATCTACATATATTGACATTTTAAAAAAATATATAGAAACCACTTTTATATTTTTCTTCCATAAAATACACTTTCCATCACAATCCTCAATTGATCTTGATCCGTCATTGGCTGTTACATAGTTAGTTGGGCATTGGGCGCACTCTGTTTGTCCTGTCAAGTTTTGATAAAATCCTCTTTCACAATTGTAGCATCCTCCATCTATTTCTCTTGTGCCTCGTGCACATGGTACTGAAATGGTCGATTGTAATAAATTCTACTTATTGATTAAGTATAATACATATATATATAAAACAAGATTTCATGAACAAATGAATTTATACACACGGCACAAAAAGCCACCATCATACCTAAATTACTTACTGCAATAGAAGCTATCATAGACCATTCCATCAGCAGGACATTGAACAATTGCTTGTACCGAATTCCCCTCTACATAGTAAACATCATTTCCAACATAGAGTGTGAATTCTCCATTTTCAATCAGATCATACACTTCGGTTGCTGCTTCAATTAACTCATTCACAAGAGGCAGATAAATGCCTAAGATGTCTATTCCTAGTAAAATGAAGCATATTTAAAAATATTTACTGTAAAACATATGATTGTTCTATAATCATAGATACTCAAATGCCAATTGTTTTATCACCAAATCAAGCAAAAATAACTAATGAAACATACTTGATATAGGTGAAGAAACTAGACTTTCGTGTATCCTCAAAATCAGATTAGCTGAAATCTGAGAAGACGTCCCTGTAGAATCACCAATGTTGTTACAGTTATTTATTTCAAATTGCCATTGACAACGGCCTTGGATCATGCAATCCATATTTTCTAATTGTTCCTGAATTAGTGTTTCCGCCGCTCTATAGTTTGATACTGAGCAACCCATCCCTTCCCACCGAATAGTGTGCTGGGATGCCAAGTCTGTGGCTGCGCTGATTTCTACATTAAACACGAGTTGATTAAATGAGTGTACAATATCAATTAGTATTTTATAACATAAACAAAATAATTTTGAAAGCCGATAAGCCATACCTGTACATTCTGGAAGCTGTCCTGATGCTAAATTATCCGTTTGAAAATTCCATTCGAAATACGTTGTTGTATCATCACATAGGTAATACGGAAGTGGATCTATGCTGAAGGCATATCCAGGGTTACATTCTAGCGTACAGTTCTTATAATCAACGAAATCTATATCACAATCGATTCTTCCATTTTCCAATGGATGAAGTTCGGAGCAAGCTAAATGTAAGACAAATTATATGGTAATTCATATTTTTGGTTGCAATAAGGAAGTGAAACTGAAAAAGTACAACCTATTTTGAAATGCATTTATATTTTAGAATTGATCATAGAGACCACTATGTTAATTTACCAAATATTATAACATATTCATCTCGACTCAATAAAAGTTTGATTAAACATATTTTAAAATAAAATCTGATATTTAATCAAATGCACAATTATTATAAGGAGCATTTTAATAACTCACCAGGACATTCGTCTATATTGCATTCTTGTATTTCAACATTATCACCCTCACACTCATCTCCATCCTCTCCTGGTTCCGGTTGCGTGCAGGTTCTTTCTCGGATCTGCGATCCACCACCGCAAGTGCTGTTGCAAGAACTCCAATCACTCCATTCGCTGAATCCTCCATGTACTAGATTTGTTTATGCAAAACAAAAAATTATACGACAAAAATAGAGCATATATGTAAAAGTTTCTTGGGATGAATGATGAAGTATTCTCTATCGTTTACGTAATATGGAAACAAAATAAACTCACCTATTTCAAGTTCGCAATACGTTCCTCTCGTATTTGGAGGGCATTCACAAGTATAGTTATTTTGGCCATCAATGCATGTAGCGTTTTCATCGCAAGAATGGTAAATACAGTCGTCAATATCGATATCACAATTTATTCCAGTGAATCCTAAAACATTCAACGTGTTTTGTATTCAGAATGATAATTTAACACCATTTGTTTTAATAACTTAGTTTCTGTTTTATCGTGCTAATCATTTTGTTAAAACATTTCAAAATTAAAATTGTATCTTATAAAGCCATCAATAAAATATGATACCTTCATAGCATCTACATATATAGCTGTTTATCCCGTCAATGCAAGTGTGAGTACCGCACGGCTCGGTAATACACATGTCATCAACTATAATATACACCGCAACATATTATACAGGCTAAATAGAACATGTTTGAAAAGATACATGTATTGCAAAATCAATGTCAAATAGAGAAACTTGTTATGAATCGAAACATAATTATTTCGTTATATCTACTTTAAAAAGCATATATGCACCGTCACAATTTCCCGGAACATTAAAGGATACGCCAATCGATTCAGCGTCTTTAAAATCGTCCCATTGAACAACATTTCCTTGAAGCTGTGGTAGACACTGATGGGATACTAGAGCTATTTCGCTATCATTTAAGAATCTATCCCAAATATTCACATCAGTAAACCTTCCGCCAAATCCGCTATCTATAACATAAAACCTAGCATCGATATGACTAGATTACAGCTCTTGTTAAAATGCATGTTGATGCACCTCTTACTATTGAATATTGTATTGGAAAAACGTAAGAGACATCTTACTTACCAACACACATCTTTCCTAAGGCTATTGACACATTTTCGTCCAAGACAAAGTGTTCACAGACATAAGGTATGTTGATCACTTCATCGTTTATGTGCAAAAACTGTGAATCATTGCGGTCACCACTAATTGAAAGAAATACTGTGTTCCAGTTTCCTTGAACCAACGGTACATCAGTATCAAGGGCAAAATAGCAGCTGTAATCAAAACATTTTTAACGCCGGTTTAAAATAAACGATATAATCGCTGGAATTAGTTTAAATTAACGTTTAATATATTGAAACTGTTTGTCCATTGCTACATACCTATCTATTTCCAGGAGGAGCGAAAGGTCATTGTGCAGTGTCAACTTTATGTCTTCACCAAATGTCAAAAATACACAACTGGTATTTATTGTTTCTACGTGAAGTTTAAAAGCAACAGCTACGACGCTTTGGGCATTATTCTGAGAAGTCAAATTCGTCTGACTTGGTGATTCTGCTGATGATTCTATCGTGACCGCAAACGCTTTAAAACATGATCATAGCATACTTTAACAAAACTGAAAGATCAATGAGACTTCAAATGCATTAAACTAGATACGATTGCTAAACTACATATTAACTAAAAGTCTATTATGAAAATCAAATTTTATATCTTGTTCATAATACATATGTTATATGCAATAAATTATTTAAAAAGCTAGTCAAACCTGCACATTCAGATGCATTGGAAGCTCCGAAGGAATATGTCGTCATTCCTGAATCACATTGTGTGCATTGAATACTTCCATAATTATCGGCGTAAGTGCCGGGCATGCAGGGGCTGCATGGCGGCGTACCTGTTGTCGAAAATGTTCCAACAGGGCACGCATCTATGACAAAGTTCAATATTCTTACCATTTTGTGATATGTTATATTGGCATCAAAACATGACCTAATATGTATTTATGTCCTTTAAAATAGTAAGTACATCAAATTTATTTCAAATCAATATTGTTTTTTTACACACTGAAAACACATACTTTCACATTCCGCATTCGATTGAGCTCCAGACCGTGCCGTTGTTTGTCCAGGAGGACACTGAGCGCAAACTGGAATATTCCCTTCATTGTGGAAGGTTCCACGTGGACACTTTACACATTCTTCCCTCTCGGAATCAAAGTATCGACCAGGTTCACAACCAACTAGCATGTAAAATACGGAATAAGGACTGTGACGAATGACAACAACAATGATACCGACGTATTTTGCCACTCCATTGTAATACTGCTTACTTTTCATTGTTTCACTATTAAGACAATTCATTTGATTAAATTATTATTTTTGAAGAATCATTCTTAATGTAATCTTAAACCTTAAATAAATTTTTGTTGATAAATTTGACATATAATTTGTTACCACATTGTCCAGTTTCGTTTGGAACATATCCTTCATCGCATAAAATCAGTATATTAGAGCGGGACATCGATTGAAACATTGCCGTGCTAGATTCAACCTAAAAATTTCAAATATTCAAGAATTATCCAAATGTTTTAGCATGAATACGCTACACCGAAATTTGTATTACATATCTATTTGGATGCCATAATTTAATGCATCCTAAGAATTGTAAATCTGTTCTCTACTTTCTTTAACAATGTTCTCATTCAAAATATTCTTGTTCGGATTTTCAGGTGGCGAAAACGCAAAAAAAAACTCTTAACGTGCCTGTAAATCTTCATAGGCTAGTGAGGAAGCCACGTTATTCAAAAATGAATTTAATATGATTTGTGCTTCTAGATATGTCTCTGGGCCGCCTCGATCATTCGTCGGAATAGTTACAGTCGCTTGAAATAAATACACGATATAAACATAAAAAACAGTCATCATCAATCATTAAAATGTATTGATTATATAAAGATAAAATGTTTATACTGATAATACATCAGTTAATACTGGTTTGATGTATATCATACTTGTAATAAATAAATGGAAAGGGTCTGTAGGATCTGTAGGATCGGCATCACTTTCTCTTTTCTTTCGTTTACTATGAGAACAACCGGGATCACATGATATCTGTGTGTTTTCCATTCTGAAAACAGATAAATATTTGCTATACTTAGCTAATTTAAAGCAAGATATGAATTAATAAAACTTGTTTAAACGAACATTCTTATAAAATAGAGCAGGTGTCATTTTATGGAGTATATATGGAGTGTTCATATGTTGTTATAACTTACGTGCAGTCCTCGGGATAAAGTGTACATGATTCTAACAGCCTTATATCTTCTAGTAACATATGAATAAAGGTCTCTTGAAGGCTAGCTTGTATATTTTCATCGCAACAATCACCGGAAAAATAATGAAATCGAGCTCTCATTGCGTAACCTATTCCATTTCGTGTTCCTGAGGTAAATATTATAAATCATAGCGAATCTATATATTTTAACATGACTTTTATATTGCAAATACAAATGTATATGTTAATTCTATCTCAGTACTTTCTGCACAAATATTAAAATCAAGATGTGATACGAATAGCAATGAAACATACTAGAGCAGTCCGGAACCGGGGCATTCCACGTTCCAGAAATACCGCAAACAAAGAATCCCTGTCCATTGCTTGCATTAGATTGTGGAACATCGAATTGGTCATTGCAAAACATCTTACAAAGTTGACCGTTAAGCCACAAATCACATACTAGTGCTCCATTAGCTGGAGGATTTCTAGACGGACAAACCATACCTGAAACCGAAATAGTGATTTTACATATAATCGTTCAAAGTAGCATTCAATGACTGAAAATAAGAAGTTTAGAATTATAGTTTAGTATTCACCTTGGCAGCTGGGCATATCAAGAGCATACGACCATTGTGCCAAAGGTGGAGTACCCGGTGCTTCACAAGATGCACTTGATTCTCCGATCAATTCATAGTCGTCATGGCAACTAAATTGACATTCATCTCCCCAGTCGTAACCATCCGGGCATGAAGCGATTAGGTTTGGTGTGGGATAAATCCGGGGACATCTCACCGCTGTAACATATAAAGGTTTCAACTCATAATATCACAATTCTGTTTTATCAATGTCTATTATGTGCAAAAAGTTTTCGTTCTAAATTACCAGGATAAAATATGCTATAAATGGTCAAATGTCGTCAAAATAAAGGATGAGCAGAATTGTTATTTTACGGGGGATAGTTTTGAGTCAGCTCTAATCAAACCACCAAGTCAACCCTTAAAAATGCAATACTCACTTCTAACATTTATTACAAAGCTGCATGGTTGAGCACTGTTGCCTTCTCTGTCAGTGGCCTCGTATCTTATATTGTGGGATCCGACGGACACACTTGAACCAGGCTCAAAACCTTCGACCAATACCACTAAAATTTGTTCACCCGAATTGTCTGTTACAGTTGGACGTAACCATGTCGGAGTCGCCGAAGAAGTTCCTCTATTTGTGAAGACTATCATATTTGATGGACAATGATTCCACTCGGGTGACGCAACATCTATTTGATAAAATAATATCTTATAATTAAATATCTTATACAAATCAATATTCTTCCAGATTTTGTCATGGTAAACTAGCTATACATATTGACGATTAGTTCTTGCTACTTACCTACGCATGTAGGCTCGATACCCAACCACGTGCCTCTCCAGCTGCAAACACGTTTCCTTCCAACACCAGGAGGCACGTCATAGCCTTCATCGCATACATACGTACATTCACTGTTGAATCGGAAGAAATCTGTGCATTCTATCCTAGCTCTTTCAATACTAGGCAGGATGGGACACGTTATTTCTATAACATGAAACATGAAGCACAATTATTTAAAAGATATTATTCGGATTCAAAGGAATTACTTATTAATTAATTAATTAAAATTCACATTTAAGTGTGACACATAAGCTAATTCAGACATTTTTTAAGGTTTTTATGATTAAGTAGTTCATACTAAATAGAACAAAATAAACTTTAAAAGAGCATTCCATACATACTTTCGCATGAAGGTGTCGATTCAGACCAGATGCCATTTTCGTTCGATCCTAACCGGCATTCTAATCTACTTTCACCTCTCAGTTCGTAACCACGATGACATCCATATTCGCTCACACCACCGTATCGAAAGTCCATACCAGGGTAGAAATGGAAAAATCCATTCGCGATCCGCTCCGATGGTGGACAGTGAACCACTGAAAATGTATGAAAACAGGAAATTAGGAAATTAAAGGAAAAACAGGAAAACAAGAAATAACTTAGTTCCTGATGGGACAAGTAAATGTTAAAATCAACAGCTGAAGAAAAAACATTCAAAAGTATAAAGCTAAAAATGCACGAACCATAAACATCGATTTGAAAACTGCAAGAAGCTAAGTTTCCAGATCTGTCTCTTGCAGTGTATCCAATTATAGTGGTTCCAGACGAAAATATTGTTCCTGGAGAAGGCCCATTACGCTGAACTCTGAATGATGTGAAATGCTTATTTTGCTATAACCGTAAAACTGTCTATTTAGCTATCCCCAAAAAACGTTACTCGATCAGAAACATTTTGCAATTTTATAATTTTACGATGACATTTTTAAGATTCAAATAATTATGTGAGCTGGAATACCTTAGATACAATCAAAAGGTTATGACAACTTACGGTCGCCTTCCATCTCTATCGTCTACAGCAATTGGATCAGTCCATGTTACATATGCAAAGGTTTGACGGGGTTCCGCTCTTTGACTGATTGAGGCTGGACAGGTCATTCTTGGTCTTGTTCTGTCTATGTAATTGATAAGAATGTATTGTCTATATTTTCATAAATGAGTAATATTATGGCTTAAATTTTATATTATGACTTTCATTTAAGCTACTTGTATAGAACCGAAAATTATCACCCATAAGCCGCGGCTATTATGTGAAATCGACAAAAAAGGTCGGCATGCGGCCTAAAGGCGGGGGCTACTATAGCAGGGGTGAATTAACCCACACCTTAAGGACGAGGCTTTTTATATCAAACTATCATCGACCCTTACCCAATATTTTACC
This sequence comes from Hydroides elegans, assembly GCA_001703475.1. NCBI lineage: Eukaryota > Metazoa > Annelida > Polychaeta > Sabellida > Serpulidae > Hydroides > Hydroides elegans. The sequence goes on along the minus strand of LQRL01146662.1, from coordinate 17,888 downwards.
CATTAGATAAGGACGGCTTGAATGTTCGAAAAATGTCCATATTTTGTGATCTCTGTTACGAATAGTTAAGGGCGGGTAATAGTTGAATATTTACAGCATTTGAGATGACTAATTTATATTCAAAACCAGCAAATACGCTTTAAATACTTACCTGGTGGCGGCTTGCTTCCTCCACTTCTGCTACAGCATTCAACATAATGTCCGTGACCGAAGAACAAAAAAATGGTAAAATACCTCAAAACGTGTCGCATCTTTTTCACATATATATCATTAAATGAAATGCATCATTGGTATTCTATCTGTTTAAAGATAAAGTATCTTGCGCTTGTCCTTTGAAATCAATTTTGCAAATATAAACTTCTAGGATAATACAATACAAATATACACATTTATTGCCAGTCATTGGCTTTGTCCATAGACTGATTAAAGGTTTCGCTTCAACTATATCATGTGTCTATTTTATATGCGTTTATTTGCTCATTAAACATGGATATTCATCCCCTTATATGGCATGGAGCTTTTATGCATAAATCTGTATGTTATCGAAGATTTCTTAATCGGCCAAAATGTGACGTGAACTGGTATCATATTTTATCCTTTTGCTATTTCCACCCTTGCAAAATGTAATTTTTGTTTGTCCTTTATGTTTAAAACATATCAGGGCGATGAAAACACGTTCTGAAGGAGGAGCAATAACATTGGGGGTCATCTCAAATTTTTATAGTAAAAATATAATGCTAGTTTTCAAATGATATAACCAATAAACTACAATTTACATGAAATCCAACTTACATGCAGCTGGTATTCATGACATACGAAATTTATCTAGAAAGAGCAACAGTTTATATGATCGTTAAAACGCTATTTTAAAGGGTTGAAAAACTTAAACATGCATCTATTCCTTGTGGTGATATGTGCTTCAATTCCTGTTTCAATTGGACATTGTAGAGGAGTGAGCTATTGTGGTTGGGGATCATGGTATTCATGGAGTGATTGCTCAAGATCATGTGGAGGAGGTATGAATCTTAACTTTTGATATAGATATATATGCATCTGATTTGATGGTGATCATGCTGACATTCATAAGAAGTTCTATTCTCATTGAAACTACACTTACGTCTTTAAAATATAGCATCACAATTATAAGTTAATTTTTTAGGTCAAAACGGATAGTTTAAAATCAGAACAAAATCTACTTATATTGATGAATGACATATTGAATTGTATACCAGGTGTTCGACAGAGAGACAGAGTAATATGCTGTAATGGAAGACATGACCTTGGTACATGTCTAGGGGTATGTGGACGTAGCTTTGCTGAATTAACAGAGGATCAGCCATGTGGTGGAACATGTTTTAACGGTGCTAACTCGACTTCTTATCCTTCTCCATGTGACTGTGATGATGCTTATTTTGGAAGCTGCTGTGAAAATCGTGCGTAAATATTTACCTTTATTCATTTTCTAAGTAGGAGGAAAGGTTCACACTCCATTTTATTCTAAATACTATAATTACATATGAATAGTAAAATACTAAATAATTTGGTGAAAAAAAAATATGTTGAATAATATTTATCTCAGAATCATTGACCTTTTAACACATTTTGTACATTATTTCACCTTCCAGGTATAAGCTGCAGCACACCTTCAGTTATTGATAATGGCTTTACTTCAGAGGGTTCTGATTACTATTATGGAGATAATGTAACATATTCATGTAACCAGGGTTACAATTTAACAGACGGCGATCGAGTTCGGACATGTCAAAGGCAGAACACATCTGGATTTTGGGAAGGTGCAACGCCACGCTGTGCTTGTAAGCTATATATTATAGTTTATTTACTTTACTAAGTAAGTTAATATTTTTTCTTATCAACCATTAGTGTATACTTATGCTCGTATTATATCATTATGCGCATCATTATGCCCGTATTATATCATTATTATGTCAAATACCATTTTCAAATAATAAAGGAGCCTATTATGAATAATAATTATACTTCTCGCTTGAAATATAGATGCAATTAGCTGTAGCAGTAACCCCTGTCAAAACGGAGCGACATGTATCGATGAGCTTGATCTCTATATTTGTGAGTGTGCCTATGGGTGGTCTGGAACAAACTGTGAATTGGGTGAGTATATGGAAAACTTTAAATGCGTAAAAATGATGATTTAGAAACAAAAATCATGTAATATTTTTTAGAAAACTTAGTTACTTTTAAATAGGATGGGAACATAGATAATAAGCTTTCAATATTTTCATACTTATCATGTTTTAGGCTCATCAAAAGATTGTTTTATATTTACTTTCATAAAATATGCTGAAATGTTATAAGAAAAATGAGTGAAAATATTAAACACAATTAAGATTTATAATCATATCATTTTTCACAATCAAAATGCATTTCAGATATTCTTCCGCCGGTATTTGACGCCTGTCCAGATAACATCACGGCATTTGTTTCTACCACAAATACCGCAGTTGATTGGGTAGCTCCTAATTTCACCGATCCACATGGTGAATCAGAAGTGCGCATTACGGCTCAAAACTACCATGAACCGGAAGCCTCATTGCCGTGGGGAGAGTACATCGTGCAATATGTTGCTCAAAAGACCAACAATGCCATGCAAACGGAATGCGCCTTCTCGGTTTCTGTCTACCGTAAGTAATAAATGATATATAAGAATGCTGGATACGTTCTGGTATATTGTTTCTATAAGTAAACACATACATACAGTATTAATGTGCAATCAATGCATATAGTCTCATTGGGTTTAAAGGAATATCCAATATTGCTTCACTCAAATGATTCCTTTTAAACATTGATTCTGATATATTGAAAATAATATCGCACTTTTGTTAAGCACGTCCCTGTGCACCCCTGACATCACCCTCTGGCGGAGCACTAGCTTGCAATGGGTGGAACAGTAGGTTTGGAGAAATCTGCATCATATTTTGCGAAAGTACCAATGATGTTCCTCTCGGCATTCGGATCGAAAATGTCTATGTATGCGGAGCTACCGGTAACTGGCTTACAACATTGAGTGAAGAAGCTGCGTGTTCAGGTAAAGGTCAAAGATAAATTGAATAATTAATTAAACCCAAGTATCCAATTTTACCCAACTTATTTATCCCAGGATGATTTTTAAATAAATGTTCAATTTGATTAAATTTCCGTTTTTAAAATAAGTTTACATATATTTCCTTAGATAGAATGACCAAGCAAATTACTGTTTGTATATTGTAATTTCATACAACTGGTTGCTTATTTGGAACGCTTTTTTTCTCTATAGAAGAGCGCTCTGAATTAACTGTAGAAAGTCAGGACGAGGAGCAGCGCCAACACTACTACGATGGCCCTTGTGATGAGCCAACCGCCCAGAGTCACATCAGACAAGCGTATATCGACATTCTGACAGCGCATGATATGGCTTACATGTGTACATCATCGCGCTTCTCAGACCAATGCACTGAGGATAATGTGGAAGTCACATGTGCTTGACCCATAAGTGTAGACAATTGATACAATCTAACAGTTTGGTGACAATAATGAAATATTTACAATACGTTAAGGCAGTATATAACATATAATGTATATATTCATTTATAATATATATACATATATAATATTAAAATAACATTTTTTGCTGTACGAATCATTTAATTTACCATAACTTTGTCATAACTTTGTCACAAATATTTGAATTTCTATATAGCAATATTGTTTTTGAACCTAAAGGTGTGTTTTCTATAACTTAATTAAGCATTGAATGAACATAAAAATAAATTTTCGTATGTTTAGTTTTTATATAGTCTGATTATAGGCCGATTGTTTTAGCACGTAAATACAAAACCAATTTACAATTATAGACATTTTTCAACCAATTCAAAAGACGCAAGTGTTTAATGAGGACCATTATACATCATAAATAATAAAAGGAAAATAGCGACGTGACTGATGAGTACTTCACGAGTTGTAGCTACAAAAGGTGTTCCACATTTGGCTTGCATATTTATATGTAATGTTTTCTAGCTACAAGAAAAGAGGAACACCTTATTTGGTCGTGAAGTGCCCTTCATTGTTGCAAATAAAAATCGTATCGAAACATTAAATTAATTACGTATTGACGCCGATATTTTACTATTATAATGATATCGAAGTACATATAACTCGTTTGACAATAACACTAGCAGTTATTCAGGTCAAGCACAATAGCCAACTAACCAACATAATCAGTATTAATAATATGCAAAATAGCATATATCGATAGAAAATCATAATCTCACTTTCAGTAATCGATAAATTGTCAGAGCCAAGAAATTATATCTTTATGTATTGATCAATTCACAGCACATGCTATGTGTAATTGCATTTGATTGACCGTCATATCAAGTTCTTTATAATGCATAATGACAATATTAAACGAACAATGAAAATCATTTATAAATCATGTTAATCAACGCTTCGGGTCACTTTCATTGACCATATACTCTAGCGAGTATTCCCCAATCATCAGGAGTACTCAACGAAAGCGTTTTAGAAGTTTGTTTAAAATGACTCATTTTGGTGCAAAATGAATTCGTATTCAGCTTAAAACTATTAAATATCATTTTTAAAAGTAAACCTTTATGCATTGTTTGCCAGCAAGGAGAGCTGAAATCGGTGCCAGTAAAATGTTGCCAGCTAGAAAAGTTGCCCTATCATGTTTCATGCCCCTCTGAATGTTCATCAAAATTAGTGTATATTTATGTCCCAAGCCAAATTCGCTCAAAACAGAGCCAACATTTTAACTATGGACCAAATGTCTTTAATTAAAAACACATATATATTTTATGTTTAATGAAAATGCAAGCAAGGATGGTTTCCCAGCAGAGTATATATTTCACAGAAAGAAATCGCTGGGTACTCCTGAATCGTTAAGTGCCAAAGCTTACGTATGCTCAAGCGGATTGCCAATCGAGAGTATATGATTTTAGTATTCATGTATATTAATAGCATCAAAATTTTGCAGGAAACCTTTATATAGTAAGTTATATTTTGTTAAAACCTAGCTTCTTAAGCAATATAAAGGCTACTTAAATCAATCAGCAAACTGATCATTAATATCATTGTGCCAAATGTTTTTTGTTTGTATCAATCAAAAACCGACTAAAAGGATAATCTACACAGCGCCCATGGATACTTATAGTTTCAAACAATTGTAAGACACTATATAAAGTTGTAATCTGTTTATCATTATTGTGGCTCAGTTCCTGGCCTCCATACCACAATAATGTTATTTTCCATAGTCATAGTATTCCGATTTTTAGTCCATGTCAAAATATGTTTTTCTGTCTTATAAGCAGGTCAACATTGATCTGGCTAGTATGACATCAACCTACTAATTTGACAAAAATGCACCTCAAAGACCCATGATTCAAGACAGTTAAATCACGTTCTTGTGACACAAGCCTTCATTAGAAAAATATTTTAACCTATTTTTAAGATAATAGAAGTCTGATCGAAATGGAAAATTTCATACATCAGAGCAAACGAAATGCCCTCCTAACAATATAAGCTTTAATAATGTATGATCTAGCCCCGTCTTTATCGTTGTCCTGGTCCTATTCACCATGATATGAACAATGCATCACACTTTAGAATAAACAAATTTTATTTTCGTTGTGTAAGAACTGTTTATCAATTGAAAATACCAATTTTGACGACAATTTTAATAATACTTCGATATTTCTGATGTAACTGGCGTCATACACAAACAGCATGAACTGATTTGACGTGATTGTCTCTGGTTGTGTACTATATTCGAAATATGAAAATGTGTGCATTTTTCAAATAAATCCATGTTCGTTCCCTACAACCCCAAATATACGGACATTTTTCGAAAGTATTTGCATTATATTCAGGTGCGTATTTTATCCGGAATAATCGATAGTCACGCTATTATGTATTTAAGCATGGCAATATTGATTCACTTAGATTTTTCGAATTGTCTTTTACATGTATTATAATTAAGGTGAAGGACATCATGACAGACAGATTATCTTAAAAGGACATCTTAGATTCAGGAGAGACAAGTCACGTGTCCCACAAACAAAAAATAGTAATAAAGGGCAAGCACCGAACATAACAGTTTGGTGTCAAAGGTATTGTATCGGATCAAACAAATAACCGATTGAGAGGATAATCTGTATAGCGCTCATGGATATACATAGAGTCTAGTATCAAAATTTTGCAGGAAACGTTTATATAGTTAGTTATCGACTTTTTTGTTGACATGTATGTCAGTATTTATACCACCTGAATCAATCAGCAAATTAATTTTACACAAAAGAATAGAGATCAAACGCTTATATGTTATTTTCTTTCGTAAAAACCTGTTATCGGTTCATCGACTACCCGATTAAGAGGAAAATCTGTACAACGCTCACGGATATAAATAGTATCAAAACTTTGCAAGAAACCTTACCATGTATGTCAGCATTTAAGCCACCTGAATTATGATATTTGTCTTATGAAAGGACCCTTGCAGGGGATAAGTCTATTGTCACTATGGAATGCATGTGTCATGTCATGGAAGTGCATCAACTATTAGGCCAATATTCTTTTGGTTGATTTTTCTTAATGTTTCTTATTAGAACAAGACTGTCCAAGGACAATGTGCCACAACTTGCACGAAGCTAATTGACACTTTAAAAAGGTTGCTAACACATTTTAAGAAAATAACTCAAGACCCCTCGTGTTTTAAAATGTTAACATCTACATTTATTTTTAAAACGTTCCTATATGAGCATATCATATGTGACCAGGACAATTGTTGACCAAAAGATTATAGACTCAGGTCATATGAAACTATCTCATAGATGTAATTAATTGCAGAGAAACCTTTAAATTTTCAAAACAACATTGTGTTTAGAGGCAAATGATCACTACAAAATAAACACTACATAACACTTTAGGCGGAGAACAAATAATGAACAAAGTCAAAACAAAACAAAATGTAAATTTCAACCTAACTGTTACCATCATATATAATAGTTTATTTTGTCCAACGTGATAATCATCTATTTACACTTACATATGTCTATCATCGCCTACTCATTAAAGCTCATTTACATCAGAAATATCCGCAATGGGTCATAATTAAAGCCATTATAAAGCAATTATATACTGTCTACGTTCTCTATTTAGAATATGAGTACATTGTGTATCGATTCCAACTTATATACTGTCTACGTTCTCTATCAAGTATATAAGTACATTGTGATTCGATGTAAACAAAACATTCAGCTAAAATCTTATATTTTCGCCCATAAAATGACAACTGGCACAGGCAATACAATTGCAGGCAACATAATGTAAACAACGGGTAGAATCTTGTATTATCGTTCACTAAGTTCAGAATGAAACTGATGGCATGGGTGAAGCAAAACTATATTTCTATTTTTTAGAAGTGCTTATATAAGCACGATTGCTTATATAAGCACACCCTGGAACCGCAAGGACTTGAGGAATGTGTTAAAAAAAAATCCGCGTTCAAATCGGACGAGAATTGGGATAGAAGTAGCGGTTTTCGTAAAAGTTTACGAACTAAACAAATAAATATATATCAATTTATAACGGCAAAGTGGTCGCACAATCCCCGGTTTGCTTCGCAAGCCGTGGCTAATAAAGGGAAATACATGATGCCGACAGATTTCCATAAAAGGACATCATTGATCCAGGAGAGACAACTCACGCTTGTGTCAGCAAACGTACGTTTGAGCATAAGATAAATATACACAAATCATAATTGGCAACTAGAAATTTACAACTATTGATAGTAACCAGAATATCTTCATTTAAGTCAGTAAACTAATTTGTCCTAATTCAGCAGATTCAACACACATAAGAATAATTTTGTTTAATAGTTATATGAACCGTATAAAATCAATTTCAAAAGATTAGTTAAAATGGAAATCTTTCGGGACTCTATTTCGTATTCATATATGTATTCATATACCTACATTCATGACAACATTTTTAATCCAAAGCACTTAAGCTAAAGATACCTAACAATAGTTTCATAGTTTCATGATTACAATTGTCTACTGTCAGTCTGTGCAACCATATACTTTACATGGCGGACTTCGCCATTTCTAGTCACGAAATATGCGCCCACTCTCAACATAGGGCAAATTTAGGAAAGAAAATTTTTGCAAGATTGTAGTTACAGCAATGTAAGATATATTTAGTCCAATGATTTTTGATATTAAAGGGCATTGTATTTTCAACAATCGTTAATAAACTGTGATCCCAAACACACAGTAATATTACTAGAGTATATGTCGTCTTTTTGTGATGTGGGTTTGTGACTCACACTATCGACCACATTCGACCTGGGAAAATTTAAAAACTTCATAAATTGGATCACTTTTTATTTGGGAAGGCTTCAGTGCCAGTAGTAAGGCAATCTATTTGGGTAGGTGAGGCGTATGTTTTGTTTTTGTTTCACATAATTTCATTTGATTTCAAAGAGACTTTGATAGCAAAATGGGTTATTTAAAATATTCTAAAGACTAAATGCAAATAAAACATGTGCTTTTAATAGTTAATGAAAAATAAAAATTGATTGATCATAACTTCAAAAAGGTATTATTTGTTTAATAACATAATACAGTATCAAGTTATAAGTCAATTATGACAACAAACCAGACATAACATATTAATTTATACAAATTATTGACAGATTCGTATATTGAACTAAGTTTACACGAGTTCATACTGACATAAAGGTAGATATATCTTGATATTAAATGTGCAAATTACACTGTATTACACCAAAATATATACATGAATCGAATGGTATGAATCCACTTTATATATACCACCAGGCTGATTACGAATCCGAACATAGTCTACATAGCACAAGGGCTTGTGTCTACTTTGACCCATTTTTCTGTTAAATCAGTATTTCTGCTTTGAGCATTTTTGACTATTTTCTATGGTACTAGCTTAAAAATAAATGATCATTTTTGAAAAAAAAATGCCAACCTACTTCATTTTCAGCCTAACTGGTTTTTTTTTTTTTACAAAATATCCAGTAAAAGTTTCTTTAAATTAAACATCCAATAATATCTTAAATCAAGAATATTTTTGTAAATGAATTATAAATGCACATGAATTAGTATGAAAATGCTGTCTTCGATTACATATGAGCATCTCTTTGCTATCGCATTTCACATTAGAGCAACACTCACTATCACAAATGAACATCTAGATTGGCAAATGTTTCTCCGTAGCACAGTCAATATTTCTCCATAGCACCGATATATTGCGTAATCCCCTATTCATCACTTCAAATGAGCACTTTCTAATATCACAATGGCGTAGCTTTTCCAAAGAACACTCCCGTCGGATTGACGCTGACTGTAAACGTTCCATTGAGCAGCACCTTGCTTATGAATGCCCCATCAAACACCTCGGTGACGCGATATCCATGTTGATTGGTCAGTTTGAGATCAGAGGGTTTGAGAGTCACTGTCTTAGGCATCCCGTCCACTCCCAGGTTGAGCACCGTGAAGGCGTAAGAGTGGGCGCCGGTGGGGGACAGCTCTGATAATTGCTTAGCCCAGAGCTAAAAAGAAAAAAATACATATATTCTGCTGAAATGAAAAACACAATATTTTTTTTCTAAAAATGTGTTTATTTTAAAGTGAAGAATAGGTAATCGGTAGTTCAGCGACGATGCAACAGTTGGTAAAACGACAAAATGAACAAATAGCACATACTTTATTAAGAAATCATACATGTATTAAATGTTTTCGCGCATAATAGTTTCAACAAAAGCATTTCGGTACAAAACATATTTTACATGTTACAGATAAATCAATGACCTTTTACGCAGCAAACTATGCATCCCATCAATTCATCTAGCCAAAAATAACTTATCGACATAAATCGACATAAATGCTCAAACCATCCGACCTGTATATTTTTGGCGATATCTTTAATATACGTTCCCTGCACGCCTAGCGGGTCCTGGTTAATCGCAATGGCACTGGTGTTGAGAAGAAGCGCCTTCGACTCGGGCTCGATGTTTCTGAGATCGACCGACATGAGGAGCGGTGAGGCCCAGAGACACCACATGGCCATTTGAACCTGTTGGGCGAGGGGTCGATAAAAACATATCAAATCGTGCGGCGTGTAAAATTGAGTGTTTTGAAGGTACAGTGTATGTGATAGATGAGTGGGTCAAACGAAAAAGAGAAAAAGTAAGTAAGCGAGATACTTATTGGTTTACGGTATTTTTTTCGTTATGTGTTAATTGTAATTTACAAGTGAAATAACATTCATATTGTACAATAACAGAAAATTAATGTCACTTACAGTACCACATGTATTCACGATATGGAAGTTTTATTATAAAAAGTGAAAAAGAACAAGTTTATATAGCA
>LQRL01146653.1:8766-26316 GCA_001703475.1 Hydroides elegans | reverse complement strand
AGATCCTAAGCGCTGATGTATACTATTTTTTATACTATCTGCCCACTCTTCCAAAACGGTCTATTCCAAACCTCCTTTCCAGGTTATTAACCCCCTACCCATCCATCCCCAAAACGAAACTCAAAGATCCTGCTCTTAAGCGCTGAAATATAGCATTATTTTCTCTACCAGCTCTTCCCATAGTGTGTATCCCAAACCTCCTTCCCAGGTTATCAACCAACCCTGAACTCACACACCCAGCTCCTAAGCGCTGAGATATACTATTTTTCTCTACCCATTCTTCCCATACATTCTATCCCAAACCTCTTTCCCTGGTTATCAACCTTCCCCACCCCTAACTTCAAGATCCTTAGCGCTGAGGTAAAATATTTTTCTCTTCCCACTCTCCCCATATCGTCTTTCCCAAACTCCTTAGTTTATCAAACCACCCCACCCCTCCCTAACCAGCCCTCGCGTTAGGTTCCTAAGCGCTAAAGTATACTATTTCTCGTTACTCACACTTACCAAACAGTCTTTCCCGAACCTTGTTTTCAGGTTATCAACCCTCCCTCCCCATACCCCTCTCGTCAAGCTCCTTAGCGCTGAGGTATACTATTTATCTCCAGCCGCTCTTGCTAGACAGTCAATCCCGAGGCTCATTTCAATGTTATCGTTCCTCCATCCCACCCATTCCAAACTGTATCTCAATCTTCAGCCGCCAATTTAGCAGTCTAATTTATCAGGTTCCATACTGCTGTCTTATGGTTACAAAACAAACAAACAAACGCCAAAAAGAGGAGCTCAGATTTTATTATTATCACTTGTAGAATAGGCTCTACTCAAAATATCTGGAATAAAATCAATCAGCAATCATGAAATCTGAACTGTAACAGCAGTCTTGACTCATTAATCCATAGAGACAAAAAAGTTTCGTTTAACAAACACATAAAAACTTTATATCTCATTCACAATATCAAATCACAGAACATAACTTGACATGAAACGCATACAATTCATTGACCACTTACAAAGGGTCCGGGACATCTTATTTATTTAGCACTTTTAGAATATTTTTCCACGCCAATTATCTTTAATCATAACATATAATTCACAATCGGTAAATGCAACTGAAATGACAGTACGAACAAAGCATTACATTGATTCATACAATTTCATAAACACTTCAATCACAAATAAACATTTCAATAATGTTATCACCGAACTCACACTCTAAGAGACACACAAAGTACACATTTGTATGCATCACGTGGCGCCCTTCGCAGTCCAATACACTTGAGGTGCAGCCAGCGTCCACACGTTTCGCACTGAATCCAACGGGGGCTATATCCAAGACATGTAAAGTTCTGACATTCTTCTGTGTCATCAACAGCAACACTCTCTTCTAGCAGAATCTTCTTGATTGTCTGTCGGAACCTGTTCATTTCTACGGTGGAAATGTCTTTGATCGCATTGCCGTCCAATACTGCTTCGGCGTTCTAGAAGCAGCACAGAAAAGACAAAGATGTTATGCAGGCATAATATCTACAAACCATCTTAAATACAAAATAATATTTATATTAATCAAGACGTAGACATTGATTGCATGCTTACCTTCAATACAATTGGGCCACAGCTCACGCCATCCTTCTGCTGCGCGCTGACTTCATAGTCACATCGAATATAACCCGAGTCATCGTTGACTACGGTGGCCCGATGCCTAATGTAGCTTTTCCATTGACTAAAGACAATGTCGCGAAGCCCCTTATTGCTGAGTGAATTGTACAGCATGCACTGGCGCGTTGTCATATTTATCACCAGGAGCGACCAGTGGTTGTCGCGACAGACAGGAACGAATAGCCACGAATATGACGCAAGATTGATCTGAAAATGTGCATGAAGTTAATTAGTATATGACATATTTTAATGCATCCTCCAACAAAAAAAAGACTATTTACATATAGGAGTATAAGAATTTTATTTATTACTTACATCCTTGTAGAGACACACATCGTATTCGCCTTTCTCCCACAACGTAAAGGCAAAGCTAGGAAAAGAGTAAGCCACTGTTGTCTCCTGATTTGCCTTCTTGCAAAGATGATGTAGGTAGGCGTCGATTACCTATATTTGAAACATACATCGTTGTGAATTGATCAAACGGTATTTTGATTTTGAATTACACGATCAATGTTATGAACTATTATGATAGATTCAAGTAAACAGAACCGTAACAAGATATGCAATAGAACTTACTGTGTCTGTTAGCCACTGATTTGGTTGAAGAGTGGCGATGTCATTTGGTTTCAAGACATATGGTCCTATTTTTCTGGCTGAGTTCCATACTTCATCCTTCAAGTACAAGTAAGTGTTTAAGTATGATATTGGTATATCTTATATTATCGACATACATTGACAAGCTCATTAGTAATGTTGTTTGTTTTCACTAAAATTTATAGCCATATATTTATCAATTTATATGCTTAAACAAATTTTAAGCAAAGATATTTAGAAAATATTGCATGAATACTTACACATATGTTTTCAGGAGCAGCAGATGTACGATTGGATACGGTCTTCATAGGTTCGACACATTTCTACAAATTGTTTCCTTTTATTAGATTATGACTGTTTTAATAAGAGTGCACACATACTTTACAACACAAAATCATATCTTTGTTGCAGTTAAATGAAATTGAATTGTCTTTATTTAAATTAAATATCAAATGCGGGTACTTACCAAGTCTTTTTCATCTGCATTGATGTCAACTATGACGGCTTTTGCATTTCCCTAAAATAATACAAGTCTGATGTGATATATGATAGATAAGATCAGATATGCTCTTAATTAATTTATAAAGTTTGTCGGGATGAACCATAGATATTTTAAAACATAACTAGTCGTTTATTTCCTTACTTTGTGTGTTGATGTCTTTTTTTCTTTTGTAGCAATTTGCCGCAAGACCTCTTCTGAAGTAATTACCCTCGCGAAGGGAACGGTTTTCCTTCGCTTCGGAGCAGGCATGTCGATCTGCACTGGGAATGCCTCCTGTGCGTCTGGTGGAAGCATACGCACTGATTGGATCGGATGCGGTCTGTGACCGCACAGCTGGCATGGTTCATTGTCCTTTGTTTGCTCGACAGTACTTTGGCTGAAAGAATTATACTCTGTTTTTAGAAGAAAATATATGACATGCCACTTATATATTTTCAAACGAATTATTTACGACTTCAACTCATGTATCAATGTTTGTATTATGTAAGAGCAATGTTTACATGTCAAATGCGTACAGATCTTCAAATAGACTGTGAATTCTTATGGGATGATTATATATTGTACAAGGAAGAGATAATGTAGCATTTTGAAGTAGAGGTTAAGCATTTTGTGTAAGTGTTAGCTATCTTAAATATATGTTTAGCCATATACCCAGTGAATTGATTGACACCTCAATAAATAGCCTTGATATCAATGCCCCAACATGTTAGTTAAGTGTTACACGTAATTTTGTAATAATTGTGGTAATCTTGAAATTAACTGCACGTGAAGTCTTAACATCCTATATCATATACCTAGTTACCACACTTGGCTTTGCGACATTTCTCCGATCTATGGCAAGTGGGTCAAAAGGGAAGAGGCCTGACTTGCGAAATGCCTCGCGAACAAGATGCCTAGAGCACACTTGTTCTATGGCGTAATTTAACACGCGTGGAAATCTCGCTTTATTCACTACAGAATATTTGCTTTGAAACGCCGCTGAGGCACAAATAGATCGGTATTTGTTTTTGACAGGTCCAAATATACCCACATCTAATGGTTGTAGAATATGGGTAGTATGAGCGGGGAACCCGAAAATATCAATCTAAGAGGAGGTAATGAGAGGGAAAAGATGAATAATAAACACATGAAGTACTTGAATTATATTAATTAATGTAGTTATACTGAACCTTTACTTTGAAGTACATTTAATATAGTACCTGTACCTTGTTTGATACATAATAAATGAATGATTTTATAGAATAAAGATTATTAATATGTCTTTTCCATATCAGTGAAATCGGTTGAAAGAAAATAAAATGGAAACAAAATTATATAACTTCAAAGTACTCACATTGTTTCGTCTGGCCTCTTCAATAAGCTCATGTCCTATGTGGCTCTCATGATTGTCGCAAACGAGCAGGACAGGCCTTGCCTTGCCGCAGTTTGGCACAAATATCTTCCTGAACCACTGTAAGTAGAGTTCTCGATCCATATAGCCTGCAAATTGTACAATAGATATAATTGTGCTTAGAATTTCACAGTAAAATAATAAGATGATTTAATTATTATTATAAATTAAGAAATAATATCAATGTTATGTACCGTTGGGACTGTGGGACATTATCCATTCAGCTGGCAGGTTGTCCTCTTTGGCGAAGAGAGGAAGGCCTTTGTCATAGACAACCTGTACTGGCAAGGACCTTCCGTCCGCAGCGACGCACATTAAGGCGGTGATGTGGTTGTAAGACGTGAGCTGAAAAACAAACAAAGTAATAGTTTATATGTTTAGGTAAGCGGTTGGTTTGATGATTATGTGTGGTATGACAACGAAGAATAATCTTAACTACTTTACCTGGGTCTGGTAGGTCGGACAACCTCTCTTTCCCACCACCTTTTCCGTGTTTGTCTGGTCCTTTGACGAAAAGCCGGTTTCATCACAATTGAAAATTTGACCCGGACAGTTCTCTAAGCCTAGCTTCTTGATGAGGGATTCTGTAGTGGAATTTAAATATAACATGAAACAAAAGAAATATGTTAACGTGTACATGAACATATAAAACAAGATGTTTATATTTGTTTATAGTTTGTTTAATTTATTAAAAACATGTGTCAAAATCCAAAAGACAATAAAACTATTTCTGAAATAACTGTTGTAAACAAAAAAAGCGTTAAATATAAGATGAATTACCATAAAGGTTAAAGTGATGATTGATAACTGTTTCATTGGACATTCTGGCTCTACCGGCGGTTCTTCCCCATGGCCTCACGTTCGGTTTCAGCTCTGGGTGGCGTCTAAAGTAGTCCCGGAACCACTTATCGCTGGGACCACGTTGTCTGTTGAACCTCTTGTCTACATAATCTTTTGTGTTCATGAGTGCCTGTTGATATAAAGATTGTGTTTGAATTAAACCGACATGATCATCAACGCATTATTCACATCCATCATACAATTATATATTTGAAAAATGGTTCATTATATTCAAAGAATGTATATACCTTAATATGCTCGCGAATGTCTTTACGACGAAGCGGTCGACCGTGTTCAGCTTGATACTGGCAAAACTCCGATACGGCAAGCTCCTCTTCTAGGTTCAAAACCCTAGCCCTTTCGGTCAGCTTTGGTCGTTTGACCCTATCGGAGAGTGTTGACAAAGGAATGTTGTAAGCCCTTGAGGCTGCGGTAAGAGACATTCGCCGCTGTCGCACCATTGAGATAGCCTCTTTGAGATGTGTCTCGTCATATTGTTTCAGCTTTTTGCCTAAAGAACAATGGATTATATGAAATGATTTTATATAGTTGTGTATGTTATAACTTAACAAAATTAGTCTTGGAAAAGGGAAATTTATAGCTGAAGACCGAAATAGATAAGAATATGTGTATCAGTGAATAAAAAAGTTTGTAATAAATAACAGTCATTTGCTTTTATATATTATTTCACCTTTATATTTTACGTGAAGATATATCTTTGTGCCTGATAGTAGTGTCCTAATTAACAAATGTTCAACGATTGTGTTGCTTGTTTTATCGATTGATATAAGAATAATAATTAATTTTGTAATATTCGTGCTCGGATATGAAATATATAATAAGTTAATTTAAGTTGTGTGTATTGATCATATCATATAATCTTTGATAGTTTTGACTTTGCTATTTACAGTATGAATTACTTTGTGTATTGTTAATATTTTACTTTATATGAACCATTGATTATAAGGAAAAGAAAGGCTACAGTGACCTTATACAACCAATATTTTTGATTTAGGAAAGACAACTTTATTAATTAACGGTTAAATTGTATTTGAAATGCAGATAAACAGGCTTCTAGGTTATATCTATATACTGAAAAAGCACACAAGTTTTGTATTTCAAAATTAATTATGGTGAATTATAAATATATAGTTCACGTGTTTCTGGATGAAAATTCAGTTTAACATCGGTGAATATAGTTTTGCACCTAATTTCAATAATAGAGAAAAATATTTCAAACATTTCAAATTATTCTTACAAAGTTGATTGTATGAATATACGTTTATTGTAGCTATTATACTGTTGATTGTTATGTCATTTAGTGATGAAACTTTATTCAAACACGTGAGTATCAAATTATTGACGAATATTATCTGTGAAAAGTATGTGAAAATATTATTAGGTTTTTTTTAATGATTTCCCAACCAGTTTAACTTTATGCATGGCTACAAAGACACTTGCCCCGCTGCAGTGCGAGCTTACGTACATTATCTCGTTTATGACTGACTATAGGAATGGACTTGTATGTAGGTTTAAGGCGATGCCTTAATCCTATATCCCCATCAATAAACATAATCGAGGTCTGACATTAAGCTGCAGCGTATTTTTAGGCTCTATCTTTTAGACAAGTGTCAATGTCTCGCATGATCTACCTATATAAAATAAATTGTATTGGGGTACCAATGGACATAATTTCCCGGTTAATGTATGTATTTTATATGTATTTTATTTTGTACCGTTTCTAATATCGTACGTGTAAAAAGTATTAAAGTTATTTATTGAGACCCCCCGGTCAATTTTGGAACCTACGTGACACCCCACGATTAATATTATTGGTTAAAAATGCCCCACATCACCCGCCTCCTTTGTCACCGTCACCCTGTGGCACGCCATGGCAATACATAACGATGGGCTAGGGGAAGCGAGTGGAAGTTTTTTTAAACATTATACAATATATTTATTACAGATATAATTTTACAGTATTACTTACACTTAAACGGTACATCAAATATTTACACCATATTGTGCTAGTTGCTACAAGTGTGTTATTATTAAAAGTTGGATTTCAGTTTGAAGTAGCCATTGACAAGTATGGGCGATAGGATTTTAGGAAAAGTATATTTTATACACATAATCTCGTTACCTTTTCTATCACTCATGGTGGCCAATTCCTGAGATTTTCCACAAAATAATGATCAACACTGAGAACACACTTCCGGAGGTGTGTCTTTCACAACTCAGTTCACGCCATCTAGCGCGTTGTGCTTGTTGCTTTATCCTTCGACTTTAACTTTCTGAGAGAACCAGGAAGTACTTTTTTCTAGGGTGTCTGTTCTCATGAACGAAGAGGATTGATGATACATCTGGGTAACCAATATAAACTATATTTATCGCTTCTTTATATCCCGTTCCAATTTTTGATTGACATTGCATCGTTGAAGAAATATCCTCCAAAAACAAGAAATTCCTCCGAGAATGGTTTCGGGCCCTCGTAGTGTGAATAAATTGAGAAATGAAAGGTTGTGTTTTATTTATGAGTGTTATGCTTTTTTTACCGTCGACATTTTGACCGTCGACATTTTGACCTATGTTGCCAAAATTGTCGACATTTTGACCGTCGACATTTTGACCGTCGACATTTTGACCGGATACCAAAACAAACATATATTTCGATGGTTCAACCGCTTGAACTCTCCATGTATTTTCCATTAAATGTCAATCTCATTTTTCCAACGAGTTTTCTTTATATGTTTATACCAAATGTTTACCCCAAAGAGGTAAAAACTGGAATGAGTATAATAAATCCCAGTAAAAAAATAGTAGACAATCCGGTTTTATCGCTCATCCCCGAGAAATGCCAAATTGACAAGGCGCCGGCCCAGATCATTCAATCACTCAGAAAATGAGTTATGTTGAAAGGCGAGCTAACATGCACATGGTATCCCATAGGATTAAAAAACGACCGCAAGATAGATTGTAAAACTCACAAAATAATCTGGACGCTTTATTTTTGTTTTGAAGCTCTCATACAGTGTTTTCTTTTTTATTCGAGAATATTTGCGCAAAATGTACCCCCATAAAAAAAAGTTTTTACAATAGTTTTGTATACTAAATGGAAAAATAACACTGCCAGTCAACTCGATCCAAATCTGGATGAACCCAAAAGATCAGATTTGGTAAGCAGCTAGTGTTTAGCAAGTATTAGGCATAATTTATGCCAGCTGTTTGGCCACAGTAGGCTTTAAGATATTTTTTCATATAAACTGGATGATTTTTCCACAACGTTACTCTGTTTGTTCTTAGCATTATTTTTGTCTTTCCAGGAAAGATTATTTGTCGCAGAACCGATATGACCTACTTCTTTTTTAGAAAGTCATAAATGGGTTTATAACTATATCATTCCCGTCGAGGTTGAGCCTTTCAACAAGAACAATACAAAATATACAATAGAAAATACCGGTAAGAAGCAGGTAACTATTTACTAAAATGTATATTAGCATGAATACAGTATAAATATCAGAAAATGTGTTTATAAAAAACTTCAAAGTATTTAGTTGAAAACAATATTATCTTCAATTTACAAATCTGGATTTTGACCCAATTATTCAACTGACACATGCTTAATGTATTTAACCCATTTGATCAATTCCGAAATTTCTAGAGGCCACGACGTCAGAATGCTATTACTCGACGTGCAAAAATTATTCAATTGTGTTAATCACGAAATTCAGCTAAACAAAAACAAAAAGCTTTTGGGGTCAATCCCATATGGTTTAACAACTATTTGTCTAACAGTATATAATATGTAGTGATAAACGGTATAGTTTAGGATGCAAATGCATCACATGTGATGTCCAATAAGGAAGCCTACTCGCGCCCTCCTCTACTTGTGTTAATGAAATGACATGAACAGCTGTGTTAAAAGTAAGCTCCTATTATATGCCGACGATAGTTTTCTCATTGTATCTGACCGTGATCCTTAGGTTGTAACTCACAAACCAAAGTCCGACCTTGAATCATGCAACAAATGGTTTACAAATGAATCAAATCGTTATCTTATCTTATCTTATTTATTGAAAATCAGGTATCTATGCATGCCGGCAAAACGGAGTGCATTCTTTTTGACTTCAAATGTTACCTCAGGCAGATCAAAGAGTTCAAAACCGATGCCAATGTCTATACAATCAAAAGCCATTGCACTGTAAAATATGGCGTAACACTAAACCGAACAATGTCGGGTGAGCACATTGCTAAAAATGTCATATAAATGGTTATAGTGTCAACTAATTGGTTAGAGTCCGTTTGAATATATCGTACAATTTACAAGGATAAAGCTTAAATATTAATTTTATTATATAGATTTGATTATTAACATCACATACGCAACTATTACTATGCACAATAAATGTGAATCTGAACATTGATAAAACAGAACATATATATATCATTGAAATGTTTAAATGTTTTTTTTACGACATCATGTCCGATAAAGCAAAATGCAATGCTATATGCATGCAATGCAAATGAACATGGGTTGCTTATGACACGTTTTCATAGTTGCCAACTTTGATATCCTGGTATTCAGACTCATTTTCTGCTGTACTTTCGGTGCTTGGTGCCGCCATTTCATACCTGTTGTCATGTTGTCCTTCTATGATTTTTTCTAGAACCGAAAAATAAATTGTTTGACTAAATGTTATGCCCATTCTTACGTCACGAATGTTGTAAAATACATATATTTAAATTTGAATTTAAAATGGAGATGTTTACCTGTCATTCTACGGTACATGAATATGATTATAATAACAGCAATGACAAAGAGAATTCCAAACAAAATTCCAACGGTTGCAAGTCCGACCGTCAGTGGTAGAGACGTTATCTCTTTAAAAATCAAGTATATATATTAAAATATAAGCGTATATAAATTGATAACCAAAAACACATGTCAAGCATTTTATATCATTCTCGATACTCTAACTGATAAAGTTATTTTAATGTATTTGTTATCACATAGAGTTACACTTACTTGCTTGATAGCTAGTATATGTAAAATTATATTTCAACACAAAATTTGATTATACCTTTTGAATCCCCATCCTTTATTTCAGCCACTGTAAATGTATCCAAAAAAAAATAATATTGTATGTGCTTGTAAAAAACATTAGTTCACCCAAGAAAATAGATAATATTTTTTTTCCAGATAAAGAAAGATCATTGATAACAAAATAAATGATTATGATTGTAGTTACTGGTAGCTTAGTGTATCAAGTATTGATTAAACATTCGGAGAATATACAGATATATTCATATGCCATATAATCATATTGCATGCTTAGCTTTATAATGAAAACTTAGTCATATCACCATTTCCACAGTCTGGTCCTATAAACCCATCAGAGCAATAGCAAATGTACATATTGACACTGTCTTCGCAGACACCATTTATACACGGAGACGAAAGACATTCATCCAAATCTAAAACAAACATAGATTATAATCCAAATATTTATGTGAAATAATCGCATTATCATGAAATAACATTTTTTTATTGATACACTTGTAATTGTCCTCTTGTATTTCTGTCATATATGAGATGATATGAAAGTACTGACATTTTTGTGTAGCGTTAATATAAGGAAAGATTACGTTGTTTTAAATTTCAACGTTGATAATCTGCTATACGTGTTTGTGAAAAGAAGGAATATAGAATCCATTCATTAACGTAACAGTAAAAACCTTTAAGAAATATTATACTACCTATTATATGTGAATATAATCCTTTAAACCCATTTTAATTGATTATATCAAATGAAGCGTCAAAATCTACATTCGTTCATTACTTGAGTTGTAAATATGAATTGCATGCAATATTAACATGTTTTTTACCTGTTTCACAATGATAACCAGAAAACCCAGACTCACATGCACAAGTATAGCTGTTGACATTGTCAATGCATCTTGCTCCATTTTGACAAGGGTCAGATTCGCACTCGATGATTTCTTTTTGATATTAATAAACGGTTATTTCAAATTGCATAGCATTTTTTAAATTGTAATCATTTTCAATCATCCATTTTATCACATTTATAGCATAAATTGTTGTATATCGTCAGTGATAGATTCAAAGAGCACGTGTAGCCATATTTTAGTCTTTGATAAAACAGCACCATGTTCAATATATTTGGAAAAAAATAAGTAGCTAGTGTAATCTGTTATAATAGTTGCTGACATGCAAATATAGTCTGATTGTAAATAATAACCTTCATCACAATCCTGTCCAGTGTATCCTTGAATACAATTACAGCTGTATGCCCCGATATCGTCCTCACATACACCATATGCACATGGCGAGGAATCGCATTCATTGAGCTCTAAATATTAAGTTCACAAAACATTTTATATTCCTCAATATATCAAGTATAACTTATTTATCAAATAATAAATTGTATATACAAACTATACTTTTTCATGGATAGAGTTCATGTATTGTAAACGCTTTACCAATATGTGGAGAGAAATAGTGTTATTATGAAGATAAGTTATATCATCATAAATTTAAATAAGGATTACTAACCTAAATCACAATAGTTTCCTGTGAATCCAGGTTGACAAAGACAATGCTAGTGATTTGTCTCATCAACACAGCAACCTCCATTAAAACATGGATGTGATTGACATTCATCTATATCTATGTCGATAAAAAATATATTTACATTGGCATTCGTCTATTACTTGTCGATCGAGAAACACCACTCAATAGTAATTCTTAAATTCCTTAAAAAATCTGCCCAGGACTATTTAGGCATTTATAATTCATTAGCTCAAGAATCGATGGGAACATGTATCTAACTAAACAATATATTTTTTTAAGACATCCACTATTGTTATAACTGAAATAAGTTTGACCAACATATATATAGATATATACTTATATTTTAAAGAATTTATTATAGTAAAATATAATTGTGCTTTTTTCAGTTTCTTTTTCGCTCGAAAACCTGTTTCGCAATCTACTCCGGTATATCCTGGGAGACAATGACAGACATATTGATCTATATTTCCAACGCATGCAGCTCCATTTTGACAAGGATTTGAACAGCAACATAAATCTGAAAGTATTATGTGATACAGTATCAAGGTACAGGATTGGTAGATGTTATTTGCACGATGGAATCGAATTTAATGCATCAAAGCTCGAGGCTGAATGCACCTAATAAGCATCAACAAATCCTGCATATGGATATAATATTCCCTTCGGTACATGAAAACCGTTGTTAAAAACGAGGGAAATTTCATGCAGTGTCATTGCTGGGCGATAACACAATATTTTCAACTTATGAGAAATCAGGAAGTTATTATTATAAACAATTTTCTTCGTGGATAAAATAATCATTCATTTCACAGCAATTACGAACATTAACCAGTTGATATATTGGGTTAATTTCGACTTTCTAATATACTTTTGATCATTGGTTTATTTGCTGCTAGGTAAAAATGATAGTTTAACAAGGCTGTAACATACAATCACTATACTAACTATATTTTATTTTAAAACAATGCATCTCCACTATGCTATAATTTTAAAGGTTGAATTGATGCGAAGCAAACACCCTGTGTAGAGTTAGAAACTATTTATCATTTCTTTTAAACTTCATGTTGATGTGATCTGATTGCATATATGATAATTTGATAAATAAAAATATGACTAATAATCTAATACTAATGACTAATACTCTATAATCTAATAATCTAATACTAATGACTAATAATCTAGATGAACCGTTTCCTAAAAATACCTAGATTGCATGAGGATGTATCTGCATCGCACTGACACAGTTCAATTGTAGGACAGAGCATGTTGATATCTAAATAAAAATAAAAGATTAAACAATAGCTTTTGAATTATGAGTTACAAATATAAAAAGTATTACTTTTTTAAGACGTTTAGCTTCTTATTGCATATAAACTTATCGTCATATAATCTCATATTTGAATACATATGTCGACTAGTTTTTGCACTAACCGTTTTTACAAATGTAGTTATACTCAATATTACATCCTCTTCCCAACCATCCAATCGACTGAAGACGTGCACAATGGTCATAACTTTGCGGCTCATTACCAGTCCAATCATGAAATGTGTCATAATCGAATAAGGATCCATCATCCCACACCCATGACCGTCTGCAAACCGAGCATCTATCTGTTCCTGATACTTCACAGTTGCATCCGCCAGAAGGGCCAATCACCAAACCGATCCACGCTGCATCTAATCTAGTAAATATCAACATGGGTAACTTACATAGATATATTAATATATATATACATATACATTATTTATAATTAATATCGAATGATGGTTGTTTTCAGTAGAATTATTAACAAACACTAAATATCAAGTCTAGTAAATATCAACATAATTTAGGGTAACTTACACACACACACGTCAAGTGGTACGCCAAAATTGAGAGGCTACTATAGTGTACGGTTAAAAAAACATTTTATCACCCCAAGGTTTCACATATGTTTTTCAAAAAGTTGTTTTCCTCAGCAGTGTGTATGGATGTCAAATTGGTGTTCTTGTCATAACATTTGGCTTTAGCTTGATGTTTATTCAGATGCTCTGAGCCAAAATAGTACCCGTGTTGGTTGTAAACATACCAAAGCTCTATAGATAAACAGAGCGACAAATAAACGAGTCAACATATTCAAAAACACATGCTTCTGTATAAGGATTTGATTCTTCATATTAAATTTGTAAATTGCAGGAAGATTAATCCGTAAAATCAAATTCTATGTTAAATGTATCACAATACAATTAACTGGTATACTGTAAAAAGTCTATAGTTAGTTTTTGTTATTTCAACACATAGTTGTATATCTTGTTAACTGTATCTTCGATATCAAGTTAGTAAACAATGATGACTTATTCGAATGATTACTAACTAACTGCCATATTTTGAACTTTTTTAGCAACAACAACTGCGAGATAACCCTATTAAATCTTATCTTAAAAACATTAATTAAGTGGTTATATCAATATTTCGTCAGCAGCACTGCATATTATCGTATGTTGATAGATACTATGAATATATATATATATATATATCAAATACTATTATTTGTATATAAAACAGCTCTGATGTAAATGATATTGATTAATGGCTGATTTGTTTAAGTGCCGTTGTTGGGCTATATACACAAAACATATGTATATTTTCTCGAAATTTCAAATATAGAACTGTTTTAAATTATACAGTTACAACATATTTCCTATTAAATCGCATTGATTTAGTTGATAAAAAGATTTACCTGATTTTGAAAAATCTATTGTTAAAATGCAGAAAAGCAATGAAATCCTCATTTTGAACAATACTTTTTTCATATTAATATTTCAGGTAAAATAATCTTATGTCATGAAAAGTGTAATTATATGTCATACACAATAATTTATGTTGACACAAATACTTTACAACGGCATTATTTGCCTTCAACGAGGAAGTATTTTTCTCAATGAATAGAAACGACTATCAACAGTAGTTCGTTTTATCAATATGAAAAGGGGGTTTTTAGCCATAGGCAAAATTGCGTAATTCAACTTTAACATTTTTGCAGGTTAAAAACACATTTAAATTAAATAAAATATATGTTATTAATACATCTCTGCATGTGATAAGAACATTATTACTGAAAATGTATTAGTCCAAATGATTTATGCATACCTTCTAAAAATAGAGGTTTCAATACATTTTATAAACATTTATGATAATTCATTTAATCTTGAAAACGAGTGTTGTGGTCATACGCATGTATATCATCTTAATTTTTTCATCTGTATCTGTCCATGTACTTAGAAAACAAATGTTAATATTCTCGCATTAAAGAGTCAACCAGAGTCAATTTTCCTAAAAAATATATAAAGAGTGGCGAAATCAAGATAATCTTTTCAAAACAATACTCCTGTTTAAGAAACTAAAACCAAATTATGACACAAAACCTAATCATATTCATAAGAATACAAACTGATTGCTGAGAGAAAGACATAATCAAGTTAAATAAAAGAAATATCAAACTACAAGTGTAAGCACAGTTATATTTGGATTTGTCAAGCAAAAATACCATGTTGAACCTTAAGTTACCTACTTTGACACGGCAAAATTATAATGAAATCCTCGATCGGAATATTATAAAAGCTCTAATCAAAATTTTAATATAGTTTTATAACATATGAAATCAAGTACAAGATGGCCGAACTCGGTAAGATACACTTTGTAGCTTTGTAAATGAATTGAATAATTGGCTATTCCGTTGCGCAAACAAATAAGTTTTCCTTTGAATTTGCATTATAAATACTCTTCTAAAAATCCATTCTAAAAACCCATGAACGGATGCTGACACCAAAAAAGGCCATTGGTCATTAGTGACCCATGCCTGTGGGCGTCACAAACTTACAAGTCTTAGGTTCTTTTCAGATGCACTCAAACTCAAACTCATGGTGACAGTAAGTCGAATTACAAATTCCGGAACCATAACTAGTTAAGTTTGTCGCGCAATCCGAATTGAACGGATGATTTACATTACCTGCTGGGTGAGTCTTACCGCTCACCATGGAATTCCTTCCTCTGGCGCATTGATAACTTTGCATCCGCCGCAAATGCTCACTGGGTGCACCCTGCAACACCCTAAAAAATGCAAGGCGATAAATGAATGAGTTATAAAAAAGTTGTTAGCTTAAACAAGCACAATGAGTTTAGCTAATTCAATTCAAAGAAGCTGGAGTGGTCGTTTTACGAAATGAAATAGCCAAACGGTCTTTGAAATAATCATGAAATTAATAAAATGTCATTTTTTATAATTGTCTACTCATCACCAATCAGGTTTTATACAAATTCATCATGGATTCAAAGGTTTAATATCATCATGCTTTATTTGTTAAAACAACGTCATATCAGGGATTGTCAACCCGAAAGTGGCTGTATCGATGGCGTCTGCTATATTTCCAATCGCTCGCCAAACGTCACAAACATTTATACCTTAGCCTGAAGTGGGCCTTGTCATTGCGTCCACATATGGACGTGTTTTCATTCGCAGTTACAGTTTCCACCGGCAATGTAACCATTACGGCAATTAATACAAACAGCCATACTACTGCGACACTGCAACCCATTTCGGGAAAGAGGTACACAATGAGTCTGGTACCATTGTATTGTTTGTTGTGAAAAAAAACGCATTGGTTTTCATCAGTCGAGCTATGCTGAGAAATCATTGCATCAACAATTATATGGTTTGTGCAAAATTTTCAAGTAAAAATACTAATAGTTAGCGAAAAGCAACTGAATCGAGCAGGTTGATTTTTAAAACAGGATTAACTATATTAGCAAATTGAAATTTCATATTTTCTTCGACCCCGTAAACTATGAAAAAATCTTTGACATTGAATAACAGTGTTTGTTTTAATTATTACAATGTTATTGCATTTGCTAGTCGTTAACCCTCGTACAAATGTGACGTTCCTTTCCTTTTTATTTAGATAATCCTATTTCATGTAAAATGTTTTATCATAATATTGCGAGAACTTGAAGCTCAACATATTTAATAATTTAAGAACTCTTATAGAAATCCCACACTTATCAATATGATATTTTTAATTGGTATAAAAGTCCAAATTGAGGTTAAAATACATACCAAAAATAGCTGTTTTCGGTTTACCGTTTTGTATCTTAAGTTAATAGAGACAAAAACTACGTATCATAGATGTTACAAAGATATGCAATTATCGTATATATGACTATAAACGTATTTTGATCAAATATAAATGGACTGCTGACATAATTTTTTCACAAAAAAAAAAACGTTTGTTTTAATTCATTTACCGATTGAAAGTTATGAAAATTGCTTCAATAATGCGATTCATATATTAATATAGTATTATTATTATTATTATTAACAGTTCTTGTATAGCGCTTTATAAGCAAGCTTCTCAAAGCGCTTAACACAGATGAAAGTCAATGAATAAAAATGCAACTGCTACATAATACTAATGGGTAAATACTACATTGTTCAACTTGTATTATGACTAAAAAATGCTTTTTTGAAAAGGTGCGTCTTCAACAACTTTTTGAAACATTGAACAGAGGTTGAGTTAGTCACATCAGAAGGCAATGTGTTCCAAACTGAAGGGGCAGCTACACTGAAAGAGCGGTCCCCTGCGGTCTTTAGCTTAGTTCGTGGAATTTTGAGCTTGTTTAGAAAGCGGGTTTGACGAGGCGCTGGGGTATCATCGAGTAGGCACCGTAGATATGTAGGTTCGTTTTCCTTGAGAGTTTTGAAGGTTATGAGAGCAATCTTATATTGTATCCGATAGCGCACAGGAAGCCAGTGTAGCTGTCTCAGGGCCGCGCTTATATGATCATATTTACGCATATTTAACACAAAGCGGGCAGCGGAGTTCTGGACGCGTTGAAGCTGATCGAAGAGGGTTTTCGGGAGCCCATAATACAGACTATTGCAGTAGTCTAGTTTGGACAAAACAAGGGAGACTGCTAGTGTTTTAGCTGACTCGATGTCCAGA
>LQRL01146646.1:6887-29685 GCA_001703475.1 Hydroides elegans | reverse complement strand
CTGTCTACATAGTCACATCGCATGAACAAATCATACTCGTTTGGGTAAAAACATTGTGTATTTTCATTTTTACTGCCCACCAGAATTGGTGTGCAGCTTTTCATAGATGGATCCTGACGCACAATTTGTTCTGCTACTTCTTCTATCATAACCATAACTTCATTAAGTACCTCTTCCAATTCCTTTGAAGATTGCAGAAAAACCATTTGCAATATTAATGCTTCGATGATTTCATTGGTTTGCTGAGAAGCCGCAACATTCTCCTCCTCGATGATAATTGACGAGTAGATCCTGCCTGAGTCACACCACTTACGTAACTGATGAATCTCATTTTCGGGTATTATAGACACTAAAGCTTCGATTGGCCGTTTTTCCCGGATGATATATCGCTTAGCATATAATTGACGTTTTTTGTCTTTAGCAATCACGTCTTAAATAGATCACTGTGCATTTTGTATATGATATCGATATGCCGAGATATACCAGTGTGTATGACACAAATTATCAATACCTCAGGTTCCATCTGATTATCCTGATATAGGTTTTGATAAAAGTGAATGAGACTTTCGAGTTGTGAATGCTTGAAATCATCGTTTCCCTCTAAAAAACACAATACATCGTCAATACTGTACAAAATATCTATTGGGAGACGTTTTTTAACGGCAGCTGTTAACAGGTTTGCGACGTATGATTCATGTCTATTACCAATACATTGCATTAGTGGTTAGATATTATGGAGAGCAAAACTATATTGTTTTTGGTATGATAAATCCATCTAAATTCTTAGTCACTTTCTAGATTCGGATGGCATCCTCTCATAAGGATTTCTGATACAAAGTTCGTTCCAAGTCGTGATTCTAGTAGTTTTATTACAGTTAGTCCATCACCCACTCTAATTTTTCCACAAAGTTTGTCTATATGTTTCTGCCAATCAATAAACGAAAGTGTATCCAGCATCATGTCTAAATACGCTACATTTCCATGGTGTATCGTATCTCCAATATCATTCATTAGCAACTTGCGAGCCAAAGAATAAAAAAAATATCGTCAACCAAATCATCACGACCATCGTAACAAACAAATGAACCATGATTGCACGACTTGTAATCCCCCTCATCTATGGTTCCTTGATCTTTATCTCTACAAATGGTGTTTGAAAGTCGAAACATAGTCTTTTCACTAATATCATAATGTTCACGCAAGATTTCGCTCTCTTTTGGAGCAATAATTTCTTCAACGTTTTTATTTTGTTCGATATCCGATGCAGAACTGCGCTTATTATCACTGAGTAGATGCCTTGTGCAGGAAACTAATTCTGTATCCTTTTCTGAATTGATTTGTCCTATGATTGATGGCATATTTATTGCTTTGTCTGTTTTTCGGTGCAGAGGTTTGTGTGTCGACACTACATTGATCCATGGAATTAAGTATGCTCGACCTATTTTCATCTGATACACATGTGACTAATCCGGTATCTCTATTTATAGCGTGTGTAAGTTGATATCTTTCACCATTTTCTGTTGGTACTTCTTCATCAAATTCTTTCTTTGGGTCATGATCCAATTCAGAGCTTTATCTATAATCACTATATTGAAGTCTTAAAGAAGTTTTCCATAATGTGCTCTCCTCTGAACGAGTTTTGCTGGTTGATTTTGTGTATTTATCTGAGTAAACTATTGATGTTTTATCATCCAAAGGCTCATTGCTGCTTTCGCCTTCCGTTCGTGCAATAACATAATTGTCATTATTTTGATTATAATTCGAAATAGAATTTCCTTTGTCATATCTGTTTAGATGATTTGAAAACGAGCCACTCAGCCTGTTCTCTTCTTGATCACTGTTGCGTCTGTGTTTAAGTGTTGTCTCGGAAGCGTTTTCCACGTGTTTGATCGCGCTTTCTTTGTTGTGTTCTGCTGAACCAACTTCTAAATGTTCGATCACGTTTTTATTGCAAAGGTTGCCCATTATTTTTCGGAATATTTTCTGTTTACATGAGTGAGAAATCCCGGTGTGTAATATCCCTTAACAAAGCAAAATAGAATAGGTAAATACAGAAAACACAAGTACAGAAATGCTTACTGGGATCAAGTGAAGTATTACATGATTATCCAACTATATAGCCTTCTTAGAGGAATATAGAATAATAGGATTGTCTAAGTCAGTCTTATTCGTAAAATTTCTATGTTTAAAAGATTAATTTGGACTCTATGACATTGATTCAACACAGGTGTTTCAAATCGAAATTTGTCATTAACCAAATATAGATTAAATTGGTGTAAATGTGCGCCCATAAAAGAAGTTAGTGAATTGCGAGAAGTTAGTGAATTGCTAATTGATATTTTATCGTAAGTATAATTAGTCATGTAATTATACATGTACTTAAAGATTAATCTTAAAAATAACCTGTCCCTTGACACACAACAATAAAGAATATAATAATATTTGGATTATTTATATTGGATGCCCCATCATCACATATATATTTTGGGATTCTTATAAGATTATAAAATTTGGATATCCGGCCTCTTTCCATACAAAGTTAAAAGGAGGAAAACAGAAGTTATATAAGTTGATATATATTGTATTGCAATTTTATATCCTATTAATAAATAGTTAAACCTTTTAACGCTACCGCCATGATCCAGGATGAAAATAATCGCTTAACACCGCAGTTCATGGTACCTTACAAACAAAGCACGGCATTTGTGTATATGCTTGAACAAATGGTTGAAGTATCATGATAAAATAATATAAATATAATAATATAATATCATTTCATATCAATTAATTTCAATAAATTACTCTATCCTTGGGACTTTAACTTTATATGCAAAATTATAGCGAAGAGAGATAATCTGATTTACATTATATCATTGACATGTTTGTAAAATATGGGTTTTCTCAGTTTTGTTTGGCATATCAGAGTTTTCAGCAACAAATGATATTCAGTATCACGGAATCCAAGCCCTATTCATACTTTTGAATTCCTCATAATTTCGATTCATATACGGGGTATCGTTGCGTCTTATTTCTGCACCCGTGAATCCCCATTTCAAAAATGGCGCAGGTCGCAATGATGCATACTCCATTTCTGGAAAGAGAACACAATGTCTTTTGTCTCTGGATATGCACTCAATAGCCTGAGGCTTGTATCCTTTGTAATTGGATTGGAGTTTATTAGCCCGATGATCCTTTAGGACGCTCAAAAGACGATCCACAATCAAAAGCCGGGCCTTGCGTTGACGACAGCAGAAAAACCGTTCGTTTGAAAGATATGATATATGCTCACATTGAAATAACGGAATATTGGCGTGTCCGTTGCCAAAATACTCCCAGAGTTCTCCAATAGCAAGACAATGTCGAAGTAGTCCAAATATGACGATAGCCCAGCAGTTGGGTTTATGACATTTGTTTTTCAATTGCTTTGCATTAACTAAATACAACACACATGTTTTCAACATGTATGTTCGGACAATATTATGAATGTCATCAGTTAAACCGAGGGCAATCAACTGTGGGAAAATTGGCCGCAAAAGGCTTGCAACTCGAACTGCTTTCGCTAATTTGTAAGCCTTTCGCAAATAGTTTGGAATCGACCTGATAATCATATTCTCAATCAGTGAAGTATATACATTCCCTTCACTTGATTTATACAGATGACGATCAAAATCACTACTTTGTTGCAGAAATGATATGTTGTTGAACCGAATGATATCGTCTGCTTTAAATTTGTCGATTCTCGTTACTGGTACGATGTCTATGCTGACTGGCATATCTAAAAACGTTTGCCCATTCCAAGTGCAATGCAAGCAAATAAAACGCTTATCGCATTGGACCGAAAATTTATCTAAGCTTAACCTTGAGTTTGTTGATCTAATACAGTTATAGTCATCCACTGACACCGATATCGCTTTCATGAGTTTTGTCTCATCAAAGTCACTATTACTGTCTACATAGTCACATCGCATGAACAAATCATACTCGTTCGGATAAAAACATTGGGTATTTTCATTCTTACTGCCCACCAAAATTGGTGTGCAGCTATCCACGGTTGACTCATGACGCACAATTTTGTCTGTTATTTCTCTTATCATGACCATAACTTCATTAAGTACCTCTTCCGATTCCTTTGAAGATTGCAGAAAAACCATTTGCAATATTAATGCTTCGATGATTTCATTGGTTTGCTGAGAAGCCGCAACATTCTCTTCCTCGATGATAATTGACGAGTAGATCCTGCCTGAGTCACACCACTTACGTAACTGATGAATCTCATTTTCGGGTATGATAGACACTAAAGCTTCAATTGGCCGTTTTTCCCGGATGATATATCGCTTAGCATATAATTGAAGCTTTTTGTTTTTAGCATTCAACGTCTTAAATAGATCACTGTGCATTTTGTATATGATATCGATATGCCGAGATATACCAGTGTGCATGACACAAATTATCAATACCTCTGGTTCCATCTGATTATCCTGATATAGGTTTTGATAAAAGTGAATGAGACTTTCGAGTTGTGAATGCTTGAAACCATCGTTTCCCTCTACAAAACACAATACATCGTCAATACTGTTCAAAATATCTACTGGGAGACGTTTTTTAATGGCACTTGCTAGCAGATTGCTAATGCATACTTCATGTCTATTACCAATACATTGCGTTAGGTATTTAGACAGTTTTGACAGCAAAAGTACATTGTTCTTTGCATGATAAATCCATCTAAATTCAGACTCACTTTCTAGATTGGGATGACATCCTCTCATAAGTATTTCTGATACTAAGATCACGCCAAGTTTTGATTCTAGTAGTTTGATTACTGTTTCTCCATCACTCACTCTTATTCTTCCACAAAGTTTGTCTATGTGTTGCTCCAAATCAATAAAAGAACATGTATCTAAAATCATGTCTAAATACACTACATCCCCATGTTGTATCGTATCTCCAATATCTTTCATTGACGACCGGCGAGCCATAGAAAAATGATTGCTCGACTTGTAATACCCTGCATATATGGTTCCTAAATCTTGATCTCCGCAATTGGTATTTGAAAGTCGAAACATAGTCGTTTCACAAATATCAAAATGTTCATGCAACATTTCGGTATCTTTTGGTGCAGTTATTTCTTCAAAGTTTTTATTTTGTTCGATATCCGATGCAGAACTGTGCTTATCATCATTGGGTAGACGCCTTATGCAGGAAACTAATTCTGTATCCTTTCCTGAATTGATTTGTCCTATGATTGATGTGGCATTTTTATTGCTTTGTCTGTTTTTCGATGCAGAGGTTTGTGTGTCGACGCTACATTGATCCATCGAATTCATTCTGCTCGACCTATTTTCATCTGATTCATATGTGACTAATCCGGTATCTCTATTCATAGCGTGTGAAAGTTTATATCTTTCACCATTTTCTGTTGGTACTTCTTTATCAAATTCTTTCTGTGGGTCATGATCCGATTCAGAGTTTTGTCTATAATCCATATATTGAGGTCTTAAAGAAGTTTTCCATAATGTGCTCTCCTCTGAACGAGTTTTGCTGGTTGATTTTGTGTCTTTATCTGAGTAAACCATTGATGTTTTATCATCCAAAGGCTCATTGCTTCTTTCGCCTTCCGTTCGTGCAATAACGTAATTGTCATTATTTTGATTATAATTCGAAATAGAATTTCCTTTGTCATATCTGTTTAGATGATTTGAAAACGTGCCACTCAGCATGTTCTCTTTTTGATCACTGTTGTGTCTGTTTTCAAGTGTTGTTTCGGACGCGTTTTTCACATGTTTGATCGCGCTTATTTTGTTGTGTTCTGCTGAGCCAACTTCCGAAAGCTCTATCACGTTTTTATTGCAAAGGTTGCCCATTATTTTTCAATGATATTTGAATTCAATAGTTTCAATTTATATCCTGTTTTATACTTTGAAATCAAACAAATGCCCCATTATCCAAAATAAAATATTATTAAAACAATACGCCATACATGTGTATAATATGGTTAAATTTTAATTCTCGGAATATTTTCTGTTTACATGAGTGAGAAATCCTGGTGTGTAATATCCCTTAACAAAGCAAAATAGAATGGATAAATACACAAAACACAAGTACAGAAATGTTTATTGGGATCAAGTGAAGTATTACATGATTATCCAACTATATAGCCTTCTTAGAGGAATATAGAATAATAGGATTGTCTAAGTCAATCTTATTCGTAAAAGTTCTATGTTTAAAAGATTGATTTGGACTCTATGACATTGATTCAACACAGGTGTTTCAAATCGAAATTTGTCATTAACCAAATGTAGATTAAATTTGTGTAAATGTGCGCCCATAAAAGCGAATGCGAGAAGCTCCTTATTGATATTTTATCGTAAGTATACTTAGTCATGTAATTACACATATACTTAAAGATTAATCTTAAAAATAAACTGTCCCTTGACTTACAACAATAAAGAATATAAAAATATTTGGATTATTTATAATGGATGCCCCATCATCACATATATATTTTGGGATTCTTATAAGATTTCAAAATTTTGGTATCCGGCCTTTTTTCCATACAAAGTTAAAAGGAGGAAAACAGACGTTATATAAGTTGATTTATATTGTATATTGTTATTTTGTTTCCTATGAATTTATCATTATTATCCCTTTTCACGCTACCGCCA
Organism: Hydroides elegans; assembly: GCA_001703475.1. NCBI lineage: Eukaryota > Metazoa > Annelida > Polychaeta > Sabellida > Serpulidae > Hydroides > Hydroides elegans. The sequence goes on along the minus strand of LQRL01146646.1, from coordinate 23,023 downwards.
TGATCCAGGATGAAAATCATCGCTTAACACCGCAGTTCATAGCATTTTTATTAGTGTTTATAAACAATTTATTAACAATCTTATACCTTTATGACATATTAGAAAAATACAAGCAACATAAACATAGTATGTATAATATGTATATATTATCAATCTACTTTAAGATTCTATATATAACATGATAAAATGGCAGGATGGCATATTGGATTCATTATCATTAATACCGCAAGCTAAGTGATTTTATATAAATAAAGCTGCCACACATTGTCAAGCTGTCAACAGTGACATGTTTGAAAAATAAACAGTTTTGTCACGTATATACTATTCGGCAACAAATGATATTCAGTATCACGGAATCAAAACCCTATTCATCCTTTTGAATTCCTCATAGTCTCGATTCATATTAGGCGTTTTGTTGCGTCTTATTTCTGCACCCGTGAATCCCCATTTTAGAAAGGGCGCTGGTCGCAATGATGCATACTCTTTTTCTGGAAAGAGAACACAATGTTTTTTGTCCTTGTATGTGCCCTCGGCCGCCCTAAGTGAGCACGCCGTTTCGTCGGATTCGGGTTTGATAGCCCGATGTTCCTTGAGGACGCTCACAAGACGGTCCACAATCAAAATCCTGGCCTTGCGTTGACGACATCAGAAAAACCTTTCGTTTGAATAATATGATACATGTTCACATTTGAATAATGGAGCAATAGCGTGACCATTGCCAAAATATTCCCAGAGCTCTTCAACAGCTAGACAATTCGTAGGAGTCCAAATATGACGATAGCCCAGCATATGGGTTTATAGCATTTGTATTTCAATTGTTTTGCATTTACTAAATAGAAAATACATGTTTTCAACATGTATGTTCTGACAATATTATGAATGTCATCAGTCAAACCGAGGGCAACTAACTGTGGGAAAATTGGATGCAAAAGGCTTGACACTCGAACAGCTTTTGCTAATTTGTAAGCCTTTCGCAAATAGTTGGGAATGGATCCGATAATCATATTCTCTAGTAAGGATAAATAAATATTCCCTTCACCTGATTTAAACAGTAAGCAACCTATGTCACTTATTTCACGGCGCAAAAACGATACGTTGTCGAACCGTATGATTTTGTTTCCATTACACCTATATATTCTTTTCACTAGCACAATGTCTATGCTGACTGGCATATCTAAATAGGTTTGTCCATTCCAAGTGCAATGCAAGCAAATGAAACGCTTATCGCATTGAACCGAAAACGTATCTAAGCTCAACCTTGTGTTTGTTGGCCTTGTACAGTTATAGTCATTCACTGTCGCTTTAATTGTTTCCATGAGTTTTGTCTCATCTAAATCACTATTGCCGTCTAAAAAGTCAAATTGCATGAACAAATCATACTCGTTTGGGTAAAAACATTGTGTATTTTCATTTTTACTGCCCACCAAAATTGGTTTGCAGCTTTTCACGGTTGAATCCTGACGCACAATGTTGTCTGTTATTTCTCTAATCATTTTCATTACTTCTGTCAATACTTCTTTTGATTCATTCGATTTGTTCAGTAATACCATTTGCAATATTAATGCTTCGATGATTATATTGGGTTGCTGAGGAGCCCCAGCATTCACTTTCTCAATGATGCCTGATGAAAAGAGCCTGACTGAGTCATACCACTTACGCAACTGCTCAATATCATTTTCAGGAAACATAGAAACTAGAGCCTCAATTGGTTGGTTTTCCTGGACGATATATCGTTTGACATATAATTGAACTCCATGTCTTTTGCATTCAACTTCTTGAACAGATCATTATGCGTTTTGTATATGATATCGATTTGTCGAGGTATACCAGCGCGCATTACATGATTAATCAATACCTCAGGTTTCATTTGATAATCCTGGTATAGGATTTGATAGAAATGCATGATACTTCCAATCTGTGAATTTTTGAAATCATCTTTTCCCTTTGCATAACACCATGCATGGTCAATACTATTCAACACATCTACTGGGATACGTTTTTTAATGGCAGTTGCAAGCAGATTACTAACGTATACTTCATGTCTATTACCAATACATTGCTTTAGATTTTTTTCACATTTTTGAGAGCAGAACTGCATTGTGCCTTGCATGATAAACCCATCTGAATTCAGAATCACTTTCTAGATTAGGATGGCATCCTCTCATAAGTATTTCGGATACTAAGAACGCCCCAAGTCGTGAGTCTAGTAGTTTAAATACTATAAATCCATCACCCGCCCTTATTCTCCCACATAGTGTGTGTATTTGCTTCTCCAAATCACTAAACGAACATCTTTTAAGCATCATGGCTAAATCCTCTACATCTCTATGGTGTATCGCATCTTCGATTCCTCCCATCGACGACTTGCCACGAAAAGACTCAGAATCACATGTTGGTATATCATCTCTTTCTTTTCCTTTAAATCCTTTCTTTTCCTTATCATCCGATGCAGATCTTGCCTTATGATCACGGCTTAGAGGTCTTGAACAGGTTTTTCTGAATGTTTTTGCGGTTAAGGTACGTTTGATATCATTAGTTAATTTGGTGTTATAATCTGAGTCAACCATGATTATATAATTATCCAAAGCCTCATTACTACTTTTGCCTCCCGGTCATTGTAATTGTTTTGCTTATAATCCGACGCAGATTTTGCTTTGTCATATCTGTATATATGATTTGAAAACGAACCACTGGGCTTCCCCCTTCTCGATCATATTTGCTTTTGTTATCACGTGTTGAGTCGGACGCATTTTCTACGTGTTTGATCGCGCTTTTTCTGTTATTTTCTGTTGACTCAAATTCTATATCTAAATGTACTACTGTGTTTTTTATAACAAAGAATTGTTCTATTATGATTGAACTCGATAGTTTTAATTTTCAAGTCCTGTTTTAGACTTTGAAAGCAAAACAAAACTTCATTACATAAGATAGAATATTATTAAAAACTTTAAACCTAAAAAATCTTCCGATATTTGTTGTTAATACAAGCGACATGTACTTCCTGATGTGCTCTATTCATTGGCAATAAAAGATAAAGTAAGCATAATAAAGACTTTATCCGACTTATGCTCTCTAAGAATCAAAATAATTTATATGTTTTCTTAAATCGGGCTAGCGCAAGCCTTTTTCATAGCATTTCGGTTCATATGAAATTCATTAGGTCTCAATAATAATGATTAATCACACGTCTGTTCAAATCAAAATGTTTTCTTAGTCAAATTCATATTTAAGTGGTGAAATGCTTTATGGTATTGTGAAAAATATCTGAAATACTGCGTAGCATTTAACCTAGATATGAAGAGATTGAATAAACTCAACGTTCTTATATTTTTCATTAATATTTTTTATAATCAGAAATGGTACACGTTTAAACACATGGGTTGGTTCCAGTTATCTTCAATAGAGATGGTCTTGTTTATATATTAATATGGACTCTGTTTGATCTTGACCTTGTTCGTTCTATCGAAGGGCCTATACACATTAATTTCGATCAGCGGTAAATGTGTATCGAAGAGAGAATTAAAGCGCTATGCTCGTTAAATAATGTTGTTTTGTTCACCAACAAAAAAAAGCAGTGCAACCTATTCCATGTGTATGCTTCGCAAAAACATCGTAAAATGCCAAACAAAAGTGTTTAAAATGTTAATGTAAACAGTCGTGATAACATCAAATAATAAAGGTAATATAATAATACGATTGTGCACATCCTTATAACTGTGTAAATTTAAAAAAAAATCAATTATCCCAGCCGCATTTTTTAATCAATTGAGAAATACGTAGAAACATTTGGATTCAAATTAGTTTTATAGACGGTTGATTCGAACGGCAATTGTGATTGTAAACATTCATGTCAAGGGTGGGTGTACTCAAAAGAGCTATACGAAAATGCTGTTTTTTTTTCTTTTTTTTTTTGTTTTTGCGAAATAAGCGACGTCGTGAAAAGATTGATAAGGGCGCGGTTACACGCTATCGATCGATTCACATATGAACACGCTTTCGATGAGTTATAGAACTGTAATTTAGAATTACGAGTTTTGAATGGCTGTTTTACTGACGTTTTTGGCAGGGAAAATGTCTCAAAAGGCTTAAAACGTTCGATCAGTTTATCGATACAAATGCTTGCGTGTATCATTGTTACGAGGCCAGGGGCGTAACTATCATTTATCATGTCATTTAAACATGCTGTTTTTGATAAACATACACAACAGATATACCAAAGGATTATCTTAAGTATTTTTTCGACCCATATTATGTTTCAAACTAACACATATAAAGCGATACGTTATTTCGAAAAAAACTGGTTTAACGATAAATGAAGCATTGCAAGATAGTAAAGGCAGCATTTGATTGCCACAATTGCAACTTGCCCGCAATTATCAATTACCAGTAAAAAATCGGATCAAGATGTTTAAAACGTAAGGGTTGTTACTCTTTTTTCGTTAAAAGATTCCTAAGAGTTCGCCGATTCTTCAATAGCCAATATAGTAGTGTAAATAATGTAGAACACACATTATGTGTTGTTTAATTAAGTACACATGTAATAAAAATATTTTTCAAGTCATAAGACCTTAAACGACCGCATAGTTTTGTTGTCGAAATAAATATAGATATTATCTATGTAAAGAGAGATAATCTTACGCATATCTGTCACTGAATTTCGTCTTCACTGTAATTCTTCAGCTGTATTTCACCGGATCAGGAGTAGTGACCTAGCGGGATATCAAAATCATTTTAATAATGTGATGAAGCTTAATATCTCCACTTTCAAGGTATGTGGAATAAAACATGAATTTGAAAGAGAAGCACTAAATAAGACTTCATAAAGAATAAATTGGACATTCTAGCCATTCGAGAAACCCCAAAAACGGATATCGAACATATTACATATCATAAAAAGGATAAAAAATATTTTGAGCTCCTCACAACCTTGTCATACAGTGTGGAAATATATTGTCAGAATTGACATTTGAACGTCCTAGGTAAACATTATATTCAGTTAATAAAACAGTTTCCATGTTTAGGTGGCACCACCTTGCCATCATTTAAACTGCGTATATTTGCTATTGAAGTCAGGAGCTTCGTCCATTATAACTTCTGCATCTGTGTATCCCCACTTAAAAATCGAGCCGGTCTTAATGACGCATAATCCAATTTAGGGCAATTGACACACTGCCCACCTCCACTGGACTATTGCTTATCGTTATTCCTATTTGTTTGATGAGCCAAAAATTCTCGAAGCACTTTTAACAGATGGTCAACAATCAAAATACTTTCTTTTCGTTGTCGGCAACAGAAGAGTTGTTATGATAATTCACGTGATTGGTGATCGCATCTGAATAAAGACACAAGGTTGTGTCCATTGCCAAAATACTCTCAAAGCTCTCCCTTCACAAGACAATGTCGCAGTAGACCAAAAATAAGGATAGCCCAACAATTGGATTTTTGCATCCGTCTGCCACTTGTTTCGCATTAACTAAATAGAAAATACATGTTTTCAACATGTATGTTCTGACAATATTATGAATGTCATCAGTTAAACCGAGGGCAATCAACTGTGGGATAAAATGGGTAGCAAAAGACAACCAAACGGCCTTTGATATTTCGTAGCCCATTCGAACGTAGTTCGGAATCAACCTGATAATCCTGTTCTCAAGCAATGATGTATAGATATGCCCTTCCCTTGATTTATACAGGTAACTACAAATGTTTTCACATTGGTACAGAGCCAAAGTGTTTGTAAACCGAATAACATCGTTTGTATCACATCGATTCATCGATGTTTCGCATTGAGGATATAGCGCGTGGCATATAATATAAACTCCCCCGTTATTTCTCCTTCATTTGAATCCATTTCATTGTATTTCCTAGTTGCCGAAAACCACAAACCATCCATCAAATTAAGAATTTCCCTAGCTACAGGTTTCTTCATAGCACTTTGTAATAGATGCCCCTTTTGTGTTTCATGTCTACCATCCAATTATCATAAAATTTAATATACTCAAATTGTTTTAGTAATGCTTTGTTTAAATAATATTTCTCAAAGTTCGTTGTTTTTTGTTTGCTAAATGATAATAGTGTTTTTGATAAGCATCAGTATGAATGTTAAAAACTTGCGCAGGTAGTTTTGCTGCTTTTCGATTGGTTTTTATATTTCGATGATTCTTAATCATGTGATATCCGTATTTGATCCGTTTATACGTTTAACCTTCAAAAGGCATATTCCATACAGCTCCCTTCGATAATATATTCATCGCCTGTCTAGACAATGCATCACCATCGTGGCTCGTGAGTGGAAGAAGGAAGCGGTTGCATTACAGTTGCGATTATTATAATAATAAATTGATAATAAAAGTATGATTTAGTGTGCCGATTGCAAAAACTATTCATGGACACTTACAGGATGAGAGCATAATTTACAATTAAACAATATGTCACTAACACAATGCAAATTAAATAAAAAAAATGAATAATGAAAATAATAATAATAATAGTTAATAAATAAAACTTTTATAGTGCGTATGCCATAGAATTGATGATAGCGCTTTACAACAACCGTGACTAGCATGCGCTATATTTCAAGTACTACATGCGAACGTTATGAAAATAAGAAAATCATCATGAGCTTTATCACTGCTTGTTTTCGCTAATATTCATTGTTTATGAAATTGCAAGGGGTGATAGTCCTGTCACTGCTTGCTATTTTATAAATAAGGCAAACAGTAACAGTCGCAGAAAATGTTTTACATTTTAAGTACAAACAAAAATATGTATTATGAGTGTATGAGAATATGTTTTACTATTGTCCTGCGATATTTTCAATCAAATGATAAGTGGTACTTTATCAAGTGCGGCTGTCAATCATGACAAGTATTAGCATATGATTCTAAGTGAACATATGTATTCATATCGTACATTTTGTACTTTGATTATCTTGAGATTAGATATTCATGGTAATCAGCTATATGATTGCTATCACTACACACTTTTATTAATATTTATCTTATATAGGACAATCATCACAACACATAGAACAACTAATAAAATAGAATATTTTAAAATGGGTAACTTTTGCAATAGCAATTTGGTGCAACCAGAACCTGATAAAGAGGGCACATATAATAGTAAATGTAAAAGTGAACAAAATCGCAGGCCGAGTTGGGTGTATAGCGTTTCCAGTTCTATCGGACACCGCCCTGTAATAAGCGATATTGAATGGATAAATAAACAATGCGTTGAGCATATTAACGGCGATGGGAGTGAGTCAATAAATATGTCTTCTTGTGTTCAGAATGAAAATGAAGTTTCCAAAACTGATTTGACAAGGATAAATTCAAGTAAGGTACGGGATTCATTATTCAAGCGAGACGATGCCGAAGGAGGCTTGGGTGATTCAAATATTGACTTGAAGGACACTATAATGACCCTATTCGATCACGAGGATTTGATTGATTTACGCTATGAACCTTTTGAGAAAATTGCACCGAGAATCCTGGCCTGGATTGTTCCTTGTATAAGTGAAGGTGATGGAGCCATGGTGTCTGCATTACTACAATTGCCGATAGGAGATAACATTGCAATACAGATGTTAGGGATAGGAGGCATCCCTGAGAGACTGGCAGCCGCCCCTATGAGCAGCTGGTGTTTCCATATTCGCCACAACAGCATGCTATTCTCATTCATAATAGCAAAATTGCAAAAATGTGCAACGATTGAACATGAGGGTCTTATCGTACATCTGTTAAGGGTTTCTATCAAGAAGGGTCTTTCTGTTGACTTTCTAAACATGATTGATGATTTATGGTGTGTCGTAAAAAGGAAAAATAGAGATAAGGATCCCAACTTCAGGTTGCTAAAGTCCTTTTACCGGTTCATTTTCAACAATTCTAAAATGGGGACAAAACTATTGATCACAGAAGTTTTAAGAATAGGTATCTTTCGACACATCGGTATTATGTTTAAAAAACATAGTAAAATCTCGATAAGGCTAATACAATGCGACTTTAAATCAAACTTTTATGCCAAACGGTATCTTATCAATTCAAAAGCGAATGAAACTACTGTACAGGGACTATTTACAAAAGACGAAATCATGTCATTACGTGAATGGTATGACGACATTCACATAACGGCCTCGAGTGTAACCGACGGACCGTTTCAATCTCAATCATCGATTGACATTATTAGCAAACTACTGTCAAAAATGGAGTCCCTGCAAACCTCCATCGAGTCGATCGCCGTATTAGAGGAGGTAATTCGAATGATGAAAGGAATAGCAGACACCATCGTTCAATGTGACAAACAGATCCGTAGTTGCATTCCTATTCTTGTTGGAAGCAGAAATGAAGGGACACAGTGCTTTTATCCAAATGAATATGATTTTTTCATGCACTACGAGAATAATAATTCGTATTCATTTGACCAAATTGATATGGAAACGATTATATGCAAATATTCGAGACCAGCTCATTCACAACTAAGCATAGATCGATTTGCAGTTAAATGCGACTCAAACAAGTTTTTCCCTAAACTACACTGTGTTTGGATAGGACGACAATATCAAGATATGCCGATCAGTATTGATATCGTACCAGTGAAAAGATATAACAATGGACCTCATTATAAATCTCGATTCAAGAACACTGTGTATCTCAATAAATATGATGATATACGCTCTCTGATTTATTACTCGAATGAAAATGACATTTATGTTTCTTTAATAGAAAATATGGTCATAAGGTCTATTCCGAGCTACATTCGTATGGCTTACAAACTATCAAAGGCTATTCGAGTGTCCTGCCTTCTGCATCCTATTTTCCCCAAACTGATTGTCCTTGGAATAACTGATGACATACATAATATTGTAAGAACATACATGCTTAAATCATGTATTTTCTATCTAACTCATAGCGCAAAAACTGTTGCAGAACGATGTAAAAGTCCAATTTGCTGGGCCATAGCCATATATGGTCTGCTGCGTCAGTGTCTAATATTTGGAGAACTGTTTGAGTATTTCCTGAATAACGAATTCGCACCCTTATTCACGTGTGAACATGCATTGCAGGAGTCGACAAATCATCGCTTTTTCTGCTGCCGCCAACGCTCAGCCAGATTCTTGATTGTAAACCGTCTCTTGGAAGTACTTCGGGATTACAGAATCCATGCAAATACAATTAAGGTCCAAGGACGCGCAACAGAAGGCAATGCACGAGAACACATTGATTATAAAACGTGTTGTATTTGCCCGGACATGGATTATGCGTCATTGAGACCGGGTCCATTCTATGCGTGGGGTTACACTAAGGATGAAATCAATCAAGGCAATACGCCTGACTTGAATCGAGAACATCGCGCTTTCAGGTGGCGATTTTGAAAATACCTGCAAAGTATGTAGGATGCAATTGTTTCCCCATATTTTCTCTGTATACATGCCGATTTTTTATCAGTTTAACTATATTTAAAAACGTAACGTAGCAAACAATTAGGAACTATATCGGCGACCATATGCGTCCTTATCTCACACTGGTCTGTTTCCATTAACCACTGTATTTACCAACATTTGTCTATACAACGAACTCAAGCCGTTTTGGTATGTATGGTTTCTTGCGCTTCTGTGGTGATTTTAGAAATCTTTAGCAGTATGCGGTTATAGACACACCGCCGTTCAACTGACATCAAATCGCAACGCAATGCTTTTGATTGTAGATCGCCTGTTCAAAGTGTCTCGATTCATCAGACTTATACAAAAAGACAAAAAGATGTATTTGTACTATGTATGTCCTATGTTTTAACTTGAAAGGCGTTGGACGCCATGATGAATAGTGGAACAACCATCACATTGCCATCGGGCTCTGTCTCTTGACTTTGACTTTATATGACAATATGGATGCGGTCCTTCCTCATTGGGTTACCATATTGTCCTTGGGCACCTTCCAGTCATGGGCATTTGGCGAGGATTTATTTTGATTGATTAGAATATGGGTTATTTTAGAAGAAGAAATATCATGCAATTTAATTAAACTAGAATTAATGAGTGCTAAAATTTGTACAATGTACACTGATTGACGTTCTTTTGCTATTATTATTATATTTGTTCTAATAAGCAAACTTATTGTATTTGTATACGTCTTGTTTTTTCGGAACCTATCACCGATGAGGCATAGGACACACTGTTTATTTAACATTTATAAATATAGCGCGGAAAATAGCACTGGAGAAGCAGCTGGAGAAGCAGCGCCGAAGTGCGCCTTAGTTATCGCGCCGAAGTCGCGTGGTATGATAATGTAAGGGGCGATTGTCGCAACAGCGTATTGTATGGCAAAGGTGGCACTTACGTATGGATTATCAAGAGTGTATAGCATAACGCAAGCGTATTGTATATGATCAAACAAATTATCAGTTACGTTGGGCTAAGGTATAAATCTAGGAATTCGGACCGGTCTTTATCGATAGAATGCAGTTTGGTCAATTTGAAATTTCGCGACTTCAAAACGACATCACTTTGACGTATCGCCATTATAGTTTGTTCATTAATAGAGTCAAGGCAAAGCACCTTTACCGGTGTCTGCGCTACCAAGTTAAATATAAAAGTGCATAAGCTGTGCATCATGGTGCATTGTATAGTATATGCATCGAGAAAAGTGTTCACACGGGTTTATTCAAAAGCAAATACATAAATAATTCTACATATTTTACGTAGAACAGTGTATTATTTATAAACATTGACATTTAGTTATCATGCTTAACTATCAAATGGTTGAATTATAATTATTATTATTATTAGTTATTTATCATTTTTCAAACTAGAAAATTGTATTTTGCAGAAAATATTTATCAGGTTAAAACAGGTATCAATTTGATATTAGATTATATAAGATAAAGAAAATAACCGTGTTACTGGTGTTTCTATTGTTACTGATGTTACAACAAAAAGCGATCACTAAGTATTCACTACACAAGGACTACATGCCAACACCAAAAAGTTATATACATTGTAAGAAATATTTGCACAAAGTTTTAAAGGAAAAAAGGAGGGAGTGTATATAGTCATATTTTTGTTTAATATTTAATGTTCTTTCACTGTAGTTTGCTGCATTATGTTTTCTTTCTTTTTTTTATCTGATCTGTAAAAATGTCCTTAAAGTCTTCCGAGAACTTTGGGTTGCATGCATGGAACTTTGGGTCAGCATCGGGTACCTTTGGTAGACCGCTATGACGTCAGCATTGATTTCTAAAACGATAACATAAAGTTTTGGTCAACCTTTTAAGTAAACGGGAGCAATGTGAGTATTTCATAATCCGCTATTATTGTTCTGATTGTTTATGTTTATATTTGTAACAGTTCGTTTATTGAATGTTAGTAAGTTTATAAAGCAGGTGCTTTGGGACGTATTTTGGATATTTGGGAAGGTGCCGGATGTGACGTCATCACGGCTGGCATCCTGCGTGACGTTGCCAGTATTCGTTTTTGGACCTTGGATGTTGAAGCATAAAGACTTTTACTTGAAATGATAGTTTCTATTGTCGTTAGTTCTTCAATAATAGGTCCATCGATAGTTACAATACTATTCACAATTACAGACAAATATACGCTAACGATTCACATCACAATAGTGTTTTAACATGTATTAGAACTTCATGCATCAGTTATTCACCGCGGTGTGTATTAATACAAAATTGTATTTATACTTATTTTCTGTTTTTTTTTCAAACTTATAGAAACTCGATTCAAGGGAAAATTAAAAAGTTGAGACAAAAATCAATTAAGATTCATCTTCATAATTATTATTACAAATGATAACACTCATATGTTTTAAATATTCGATGTGAGTGTGAACTGTGTCAGAAAACACAACGCCTAAATAGACTTACGTATACTTAGTTTTGCTCGAGGATGTGTTGAGACTATATGAATGGAGGGTTTGTGCAAACATAACAATGTTCCTAGGATGGTTTTACGTGAAAATAGATATATTAAATCGTATATGTCTATTCTTTTGGATATGTACATTGCATTAGCTATTGCATTGTATATAATGGATACGAATGTGTGTACAAGTAATTGGTCCGCAGAAGAGTGCGTTCATCAACTATCAAGCTATATCCCATCCAATTTTAAATTGGTATAAAATGGGAACAAATCAAGCAAGAAAATATGTGTCATGTATATCTTTCGCTGATCGATGAACGAATCAGTTCATCGATCAGCTACTATATATGACATTTTTATATTGTCTCAATATGACGTAACAATAATTAATGCTAGTAACAATCATGTGACGTCTCAATCATATAAATTTTGCATGACAATTGAAAGGAATCATCGGCATAAAAACTTCTTTTTAGTATACTTCAAAATGTTATGATGTTTCGTCCCTGAAGAAGGTCAATTTCGAACGAAATATGTTAAAATCTAATATTGAATAAAGTAAATACAACCATTTGAAAAACTTTTTGTTGTGTAATTACCAGTTTATCTAATAAGAATAAATATTTGTTATTCAATTTATATTACTCAAAACATAACACAGTCTATTTATACTAAGTTTATTTTCATGTTATCATACAATTTAAGTAAAGTGATACTTTGCATTTTTGTATACCAAATATAGTCTTTATAAAGTATACACTAAACTAAACTGAAAAACAATGTTCAGTTTACAACTTTGTATCAATACCTACTCTTAACCGCTTTGTAGTCATACATGTAGAATAAGCTAGAACAATTTAGTAAACGCAAATGTTTCAAACCATTTCTTTAAAATCGACCCCATGTTTTTCTCTTTCTTATTGATATTAGTAAATTCCTACAATTCAGGTTTCAGGTACAGTATTATGTTTCATTGCAAACTGTTTAACCTTACCTCGGTTGCCTGCCATGCATCTTCATCTTTTCCTGTGTTGAGTGGCTAGCTTGACGTCAACGAAGGTGAGACCAGGCCATTGGATGATGTTATCGCTCCACTGAATTCTTGGCCCCCTTCTTCCTCGTTTGCCCTCCACCATGCCCTCAGTCATTTGAACCAACTTCTAAAAATAGTTCGGTTCGTATTCTTGTTTATGTGGTAACCCTTGATACCCCTCTTTTGCACACACCTGAAAACTGAGGTACTCAACGGTAGGATTTTATATTCAATCAACTCAGGTGTTCATCAAACTACTTGAGTCTTAAGGCTAGAAATATTTTTTCAACATTCAACAGCCAGTTGGAATTTGCTGGTGACGAACACCTTTTTTGAGGGAACATCTCGTGAGGTGCTCATTCGAATATGATACATACGTTTCGTATAGGTGGAAGACGCATCTAGATTCAAACCGTTCAGAGCATTTGCAGAGCTTGATCAGAACAGATATATTAAGGTTTATTGATACCTTCATAAATGACTTTAAAGTTCTTTAAGAACAAACTTTACATAAAAAATGTATCATGATTGATCGGTTTTGAACATGCTACTTTATGCAATTCAAAATAAACAGTAATTGAACTTCAAAAAATCAATCCTATCGGCAAGAAGTCTGTGGACATTGAGCGGACGCCCTACCTTCGGCCCGTATGAAAGTTTGTTGGGTGTCCTTATTCGTCGCGGACGTAGAAAAGACGTTGCATAGACGTCGCATCCGAATCAGACATACGATAACGGTCTACTGACACCGGACGTAAAAGGTTTTCCTAAAAACTATCATATAAGCCCAAAGTAGATCGTACCCTCAACGTCACGCCCGAATGGAACGTACCATGGACGACCCTTGCCGAATGCGGAAATTATTTCAGGATATCACTATTCTAATATTTATATTATATGAATAATACAACTTTTCATTGATGGCCAGGACATTTTCAAATTTTCTGCAGTGCATTTACATAATCTTATCAGGAATTTGACTAACTGTAAGGTCAGGTAATTTTGCTAAATCGAACATAGAATGAATAAGTCAATTGATCAGTTACCTGGTGTCTTGTGATTGAGAATTGACATATGGCTTAATGATAAAGGTGGTTGCAGTTTAACATTCACTCAAACATCTCAGTTGAAGTTTTTCAAAGCTTTTGAATGCAGAATAATTTCAAATATGTTTAGATATATGTCGATATTATACGTCGTTTTAACGTTTTGTCTTGGGGTGTATAGCGATCAGGTAGGTGAATGAAATCATATGTATCGTACAGTTTATTTGCCGATTCATATTATATTCAATTATCTCACCACGCTTTTGTATAGATAATCTTAAATTTATTTGATATATTACTTTAGGTTGCTCAACCAAAAAGCGATGCAATTTTCAAGGAATTGGCATCATTGAAAAATGAAATCAACATTGTCAGTGTGAAAAACGAGAGATTGGAGAATGAGGTTGCTCAATTACAAGTGCTTCTTGTCGAATCAAATATTCAACATGAGAAAGAAATCAACGGTATAGTAAACATGCCAATTGTTTTTTTCCTATAAAATATGTTACACAGTGTACCAAAAAGATGCTATACATGATATGGCTCTCTTCAAGAACAAAATCAGACAGAAAATTTAGAGCTGCAAAAATTGCAAAGTTATAAATTGATATATGTTCAAATGATGAGTTTATGATGCTGTTTTGGTATCATATCAGACGTGATTTTGCTTACTTGATTTGAGAAATTTGATTGTGAATTATCATGTGATTGCGTAGTAAATTTAGCAAACATAAGATTTTTGTTAAGTTTTATGATTATACTAACTAAAAATTAGAAATATTTGTTTTATAATGATAAATCTGGAGTCATAGTGCTACTAGACAATGCTCACAGATATATCAATGAGTTCCATGCAATAAAGTTGTGAAATCACTTCATTGCAGATTTGAAAACGCAACAGGACCTGTTTTCGAAGCGTCTTGACGCATGCATGAGTGAACAAACGTCTCCTGATTTGTGTAAGAAATTGTTTAATTTGAAAATATTTCTTCAAATATGCGCAGTCAGCTTCTATGCAAAAACAAAATAAATCTTATAATAGTTCGTATGAATGAACTTATTTTTTTTTCACATATTTTTTTTTAAAATTATCACATCGAATTAAAGGTCAAACTGCTCGATAAAGAAAATATCTGTATGGGGATAAACATCGATCTTCTTACTATTTGTTGTTTATAGGACTTTATGATTAATTTGAAGCTTTGTATGTAGCCAAGTTCCTATAATAATACTATTATGTTCGCTTTGATTAAAAGAAAACGTGTTAAACCAAATATACAAAATACCATATTTTTAGAAGAAATATACTATTGTTACATTCAAATTATTAATGCTTGATATTTGATATTGGTTTTTATTATTCTTTTCCTCCTTCAGATACATACAACGATTACGGCTGCACCTTTGAAACTGTCAACTTGACTTGCCCTGGAATCAAAACAATCAACGTGACACTGGGTTATTACGGTCAGTACAACCTGGTGTGTGATGAAGGGTGCTGTCCGCCACATCCGGGTTAGTTTAATATTAATATTATATAATCTGATATAATATAATCAATAACCAAAGGGTGTCGCTTTTTCCTTTCCTTGCGGGTGATTACCCGCCAGGAAAGGAAAAAGGAAGAAGCCAGTTCCAAACTGGCTAGAAGAGAAACAGCTCAGCTGGCTTGTAAAAAAAGTGAACACACTTTTGCACAAGTTCCATGTTCAAAACCAATTTTTGGTTTCATTCAAAAACGTCGACAGGATTTTCAATTGTTTGGATTAGAATTATTTTCACTCATTATATGAACACTCGGTCTGTTTTGAGCGCTCGTCTCATTATGAGCAAACTGGTAAGTTTAGTCAACAATTTTCATTAAAAAATTGACGTGATTTATGACAGTAGCGCACCTCTATTTGGCATTTGGCGCACATTTTGATCTTACATTATAAACAATAAGATTTTGAAACGTTTTGGTTATTTTGAAACTTTAACTTATGCGTTAAAACCTCAGGGTAATGGTTTGATGACAGAGTTGTGATTTTATGCGCGAACTTTTCATTCGGTGCAAAGCTTTAAAAAAGCATTGTTATTGGATACAATAAATAATATTTAATTAATTTAACTTTAAATGCCAAATAACAGTGTTTTCTCATTTTTTTTCCAGACAACTGCGTGGAATCCGTTAAGCTTAACAATTGACCAT
>LQRL01146639.1:4284-14688 GCA_001703475.1 Hydroides elegans | reverse complement strand
ATAGCTGCATAGACAAAACACACAAAGCGTTGCGAAATAGCTGTTTTGTTTTGGGTGCCTTAATAAGTATATAGTCAATGGATGATTCATAGGTAATTTCTATGCAGTGCAGTGATAAGATGCAAGGACGGTTGTTTTTTTATTAAACGGCTCTATAGAGACATGTATTACAATGTTAAGACCTCATGATTAACGACAAATAAAAATAAAGGGTATTTAATCTGGTATTTTTAAAGTCTAATCAGCTTGTTTTTCATAAATGATTTATTGACGAAGAATGATGAAATCAAATTAAAGCACAAAGAAATTCAAGAAACCTATCGATGAAATTTATCATTTAAATTGTTGGCAAAGAAGGACACGTACATACATTTGTATTGTTCTCCTTTCCAGAGCGAAGAAGGAACTGAAAGAAGAGACGGATCCCTTTAAGAAGTCGGTACTCGACGGGCGTCAGTTGGCTTTGAAAATAAGCGCTAATTCAGTCTACGGTTTCACTGGTGCTCAAGTCGGCAAATTGCCGTGTCTCGAAATCTCTCAGGTATGGTCTTTAAGCGTATTTTGATATCAATTTAATACACATTCTTGGAATATTTTCGGATTGGTAATTGAACTGAAATGCATATTTGTCATTTTATTAAAAGATGATCGGAAACTGTTATGTGTTCGTGTTAACGGAAGTTCTTTTACCTGTTGGTTACCAATCTCTATGCTAATGATAAACATGTAAGCCTACATTCAATGAAAATGACAAGCTAGTATAATTTAAAGTAAATGTATGTGAAACATACATTTTCAGAGTGTAACGGCATTTGGACGGCAAATGATTGAACAAACAAAGCAGGTTGTAGAGGAAAAGTACACCATTGCAAACGGCTATGCACACAATGCACAGGTAAGATAAATATATTTCGCCTTCATGTATACATTGTATTAATATAATTTACTTTTATGAATTTAAAGATATAGAAATGGTTGTTATTGTATTGTCTACCTGACCACTTGTCTTTAACAAAATTCATTTTGCCCTTCCAATTTCGCTAGGTCATCTACGGCGACACCGACTCTGTGATGTGCAAGTTCGGCGTGGACACGGTGGCAGAAGCCATGACGCTGGGACAGGAGGCGGCCGAGTACATATCGTCGAAATTCATCTCGCCTATCAAGCTCGAGTTCGAGAAGGTTGGCGTTTGATTTATTGGGAAAATCACATATAAACGAGAAATATGTATGAGTTGAATGTATATAGTTATATGCGATAAGACAGGGGTTTGATATTCGGTTGGTCTGTTGTGCAGTTCATAAAACTGGAAGTTCACCATACATGAAATGTATGTTAAGAACATTTTTATATCCTTATACTAGTAAACTACTTCCTTTCTTTTTTCCCCGAAAGGTCTACTTCCCCTATCTTCTCATCAACAAGAAGCGATACGCGGGGCTGTACTGGACACGCGCCGAGAAATACGACAAAATGGACTGCAAGGGAATCGAGACGGTGCGCCGAGATAACTGCCAGCTCGTTGCCACTCTTATCAATACGTGTCTGCAGAAGATCCTCATCGATAGGTAGGCATAGATCTTAAACGAAATTAATAAAGTCTTGTACAAGTTTAGTATTTGGCTTAACTTAAATGCACTTATATTGCAAAATGTATCTTTATGTAAATGATTGCTTATAGATTTGGTTTTCGTTTTTGTTAGGGACCCCAATGGTGCTGTAGAACACGCGAAACAGCAAATTTCCGACTTGCTGTGTAACCGCATTGACATCTCGTTGCTGATCATCACGAAGGAGTTGACCAAAACAGGCGAGGAATATGCCGGCCATCAGGCGCACGTGGAGCTCGCTAAAAGGTAGCTTATCACAGTAGTACCATTTCATTTTGTTGACCTTATATTGGCCGTAAATTGTCTCGCGATTCATCATTTATACACTGCACACTCATTCGTTATTCCATCCAACGTCACCATACCTTGTTTGTTACCATTGGTCCTTCCCATGTCCAACCACTATACCGTACGAGGCAATTTGTTTCGTCTCAAAATAACTGCTTCCATTTCCACAGGATGCGAAAGCGTGACGCGGGCAGTGCACCGCAGTTGGGTGATCGCGTTCCCTACGTCATCATCAGCGCCCCCAAGAACACGGCCGCCTATCTTAAGTCAGAGGTGAAAAAAACGTCTTGGCTTCATTGAGTGTTTAAAGAAAACACATGGTCGCAAAAATGAAGAGCAACCTACATATTTTCATTAAGTTGCTAAAAAGAATTTGCTAAAAGACTTTTGATGAATAAACCGTATTATTTTTTGTCATGTTTATCGCTGCGACGAGACTTTTTTCCTTGCTATAGGGTAACTTACTTTGGTTCCTATGTTTCAGGATCCCATTTATGTGCTGGAAAACAACGTTCCCATCGACACGCAGCATTACTTGACCAATCAGCTGTCGAAGCCTTTGCTCCGAATATTCGAACCGATCTTGGGCGAGAAGAAAGCAGAGAGTGAACTACTAAGTAAGGATATTGATTCCTTATCAAGTTTATGTCCAATTAGAAAAATATTCCATGACAAAATGTGTAAATGTTGTAAATTTGTAAAATTCAAGGTATTCATTGGGCGGTAAAGTTTCAGATATTGAAAAATAAACACTAAAATACAGTGTATGCTAAAATACTGGCTAAGAAAGCTAGTCCAACGTTTGAACAAGAAACGTAATACACGCCCATGTGTTATATTCTTAGGGGGAGACCACACCCGAACGAAAACCCGTGTGATCTCGAAAGTGGGTGGACTGGCTGCCTTCACGAAAAAGAAGGAAACGTGTATTGGTTGCAAGACGCCACTCGATAAATCAGGTAATTGGTTCAAAACTGTATAACATGCATAACAGTATAAATACGAGTAATGCAAGCTTCATTTTTTTTGTCTATATAAGCCTATATAAAAATATAATATATAAAAATAAAACTTGTATTCAAAATCGCAAAATTCAAGTCAATTCACCAGTATCAAAGCTATCAAAGTTCTATACACCAATCTACATAAACATGAACATATAATTTTTTGTCAAGGTGTGGCTGTATGCAAGCACTGCAAACCACAGGAATCGAGCTATTACCAGAAAGAAATCTCGCAACTCAACGCCCTCGAAGAAAAGTTCTCGCGTCTTTGGACGCAGTGCCAACGGTGTCAGGGTTCGTTGCATGAGGACGTCTTGTGTACTAGGTATGCACGATTTCAAGATGGGTTTTAAAGGCTTATGTGCTTAATAAAAAATTGCCTCTGTTTTTCTCAAAGAAAATTATTAAATGTTTGATGAAATATGCAATTATAACAATATAAACGAATATCAAACTCGTTCAAATAAAATCTTGCAAATGATACCTTCCAAATTAAATGAGTTTTCTTGTATACATTTGCAGTCGGGATTGTCCCATATTCTATATGCGGAAGAAAGTGCAGAAGGATTTGGAAGAACAAGATAAAATCATTTGTCGATTCGGCAGCCCCGTTTGGTGAAAGCGCCCCAGGAAATAGCCGTATATGCTGTGTTACGTGTAGTCCACACTTTTATATGGAGGACAATAATTTAAGTTCCCTGCGTCCTTTACTTTTGGTGATATGATAAGATTGATTATATGTAGAACCATATAGAACTATGAAAAAGGTATCGATATGCTTGTGGCGATAAACGGTTAAAATATCACCAACTGATGAACTGATACTGATTGGATAGATGTAAATCGTCCATTGCACGTTTAGTTTTTGTCGAATGATACGGTAAACATGTAACATCATGTATAATGAATTATAGATTAGATCACAATTAGAGTCTCATATGATATTACTCATACAATAAATGCATTTATGATATCTCAAATCCGCAGTGTGTTTTTGTTTGAAGATGAGTTTTGTTTTCGTAGTTTGGCTTATAATAGTGCTTTTATCCTCGAAAAAAAAAAACACTTTAGTTTCTTTATCATGAAAATTGGCCATCTAAAGAGCTTATTTTCAAGAAAAAAATGTAATGTTAAATGCATTTATTTATATCAATATGATATCTATGTACAAATGTTGAGTGCAACAAATTATACAAATACAATAATCAATTACGGAGTGAATTTCATTCTTGCTTTACAACCCATATACATGTATATTCAAACATCATTTAGTTGAAAATGGATTTGCTTTCTTTTTAAAATCGATTATTAGGACTGCATAATGATTTACTGAATCAAGTTCTCCCGTCTAAGTCGCTCCGTCCATTATACGATTCCTTCCTGAACAGAAACAACCGAGATTGATTTGCCAATCGAACCTTTTCTATCACTATTTGCAACCTTTACAGATGCACTTTTCCTCCTTATCATATCACGAAACTTGTATAAACAAGCATGCAGAAGAAACTCAATGAGTTCCCCTAGACTTATTAGACTCGCACCGAGAAACAAACCCATCTGGCCACCAAGATTGGAAATCAGTTCATACGCAGTGTAGGCCTTGTATTGTTTTATTTTAGTGATCTGGAGGTCAGAGAAGAATATCTTGAGATTGATGACGTTCTTTCGTATGGCTTCCTCGGTTGTGTGTGTTAGATTCCATTCAATTGCAACGTTTAGGAGGGAGGGCGTTGGCAGTGAGAGCATGGTCAACGTGGTATCATATTCCGCGTACTTACACGGATACAGACAGTCGCATTCCGCAAAATACCTGTTAATGCTACTGTGGACACACGCGTAATAGTGGGCCAAGGTGCAGAACGGAGGATGCTCGAAATCACAATCGCAGTCATTCACACCGAGGTGCACCATACAATCGAGCAGACAGCTACCCATACTGTAGCGCGCACGTGGTTCCATGTGTCCGTGCTTCGGGTAGTACCTGCCCTCGTCTTTGACACAGTCTTTCTTCGAATAGGGCCTCGGCAGGTTGCGGATGCGTTGCTGGGCAATGGCGAGGTAAGCCTCGTTGCCAGGGGCAACGGCGAGGCCTCGGTCGTTGTCGCGAGGGTGCTCCTCGTGGGAGTGAACCACCACCTTGATGCCCGAACCGTGAGTGGCCGTTATGAAGTAGTTGTCCGTGTCCAGGTTTATCCATACATCTGTTCAAGAATTTAAGATACATGTAGCCTACCCACGTATATTTTCCACATGATATCGTGAACATAAGACTTTATCGTATAAATAATATTCGGTGAGATAGAGACCTTGCATGTATTACATCTTATGTACAATCCAGCCGATTAAAAACTATATATCTCGTTATACGAACGTAAGTGACCATATTAGAACCATGCTAGAAAATAACCAAAATGCTACTCACTGAGTCCATGTGCGTACCCAGGGTGGCGCGTGACGGGAGCCCCGTGGCGCGCGCGATGCTCCTCGGGCATGAATGTCGTACATGTGGTCGACTCTGAGTTCTGCCACGTGAACCGCTCTTCGCACGGGAATACCTGAGCAGCACATTAAACTTAAATAAATACATTTGTTTTTGACAATTTAACTCTTTTGACAACAGTGTCTCCAGCACTTCCTTGCAATATGCAAACAAGCATAGTATACATTATTGACTATTTGGTTTAATTAAATGTTGTAGATATGCAATGTACTATCATTTTTGTCGAAATATCAAAACAAAAATTTTACACAAATATAATTTCCATACCTCGAGGCCAAACTCGCATCGCTCGAGCAGCCTTTGTGGATTCTGCAGCATAGCGAGAGTAAGCGGCTCCGTACTCAACACCCCCGTTGCATTCGCTCGCATGGCGTCCGGTAAACTCCAGAACGGATGCGTCTCCAGGTAACGCATCCAGAATTCCAGATCCGGTCGCGACTCGACAAGTGTGCGCGGAAACAAATTCGGGAAGCATATGGATACGGATGGAAACTCAAGCTCGTTCTTGGTTGTCTTGGTGATTTTCGTGACCGATTCCCAACGGTAATAGTAGATGATTGAAGAGATGGATACGAAAAGGTACAAGCCAAGCATGACTAGAAGAATGACGAACCATGTCAGGCGCCTGGCGATATGAAAAGTTGAAGCGGTAGCTCTGTTTAGACCATGCAGTGTGGTTGAATCCGCGAATTCGCAAAATGTTGGTGGTTTGGATATTTCTTGCATTTTCAAAATGAACGTGGCGTTGCGTTCTATAATAGCGAAAATATATGAAACTTTTGGTTTCTTCTCGTAATTGAGACTAGATATATCCTGGACGTCACTATATGAATTTGAAAACCTCCATCGAAGAAAAACATGCAGCCACAACAATATTTGCTGAAGTTACTTGATAAATTCAAATAATCAAATGAAACGCATTTAGCTAATTGACAAATATTTGATATACATTTACGCTTATTAATGACAATATAGATGTTTTTTAATGATTGAAAAAAATGCAAATTGCTAGTGTGGAATTTGCTTTCCTGTTGATTCATTAATTTGCCTCATGTGTAAATAGACTATACATTATAGGCGTTTAGCTTTCAAAGATTAGGATGATCAGTTTTTATGGCTCGAAACCATGATACAGAGGTATTTCCTTGATTTTTTGTTTGCTTACTAACCTTTGACTTACATCATAGATTTTAATTAACATACATGTATTTACATATTGATGGATCTAACGTTTAAACGTTTTTGCTTATTTAGAAAGATAAAAGCTATAAATAAAACATATATGGAACTTAGAGAGGGGTTACAAATAAAGCTTTCTTGAAGTCTAGCACGACTTGTAGGATTGGTGACATGAGTGTCCAAGAACGGTGCGTTTGTAACATTCGTTATATATATGTCGCAGCGAAACTTTAATTTTCAGCGAAACTTTAATTTCGCTAGCGAAAGATTAATTTTTCGGATTTTGTAAGTATTTTTTGTTGTAATTTGATATATAAGGCATTTTATTACATTTTATCTTATACATATGTATAGCAATATAGTACTTGGTCGTCTAACCCATCAATCAAAAGCTTTTTATGGAGTTCTCTTCAATGATGTAATTGAAATAAGCCGATTTTCCCCGAGTTAAGATCATGACTCAACTCACAGATAATCCTGTCGGGTAGTGGGCTTTATGTCACTAATACACTTAAACGGATCAATAGATACTTGAAACATAATCATATGAGGCAAAATCATACGTTATGGCTGTTAAAGAATCTTAAATAGGCATTTTTTTCTAACATCATCAGATAAATTAATCTTTCGCTAGCGAAACTATAGTTTCGCTTAAATTAAAGTTTCGCTGCCACACATATAATTTCAAAAGAAAAGAGTTAAAACGTATACCGACATATGATATTTTATTTTCATTCATGAATTTTAAACCATCGGTTGGACAAAGGTGATAATTCACGAATATATCTGGGTGAGAGTTTTCCATTAAGAAAAAAAAACACTTCCGTTCAATTTAAAATCGCCGTGACATATTCCCCAATTTTTACACATCATTCGGTGGGTTTTAAAATGGAACTTTGTGAATCTCTTGGTTTCAACGTCTTAAGAACGGTTGACGAAAATTGCTTTGAAATCTTCATTATGATTTATCGGAGTAAAACGCAGTTTAAATTGTATATTTCCGTTTATTTCATTAAATTGAATCAAATACAACAACAAAAAAAAATCATGATTTGAAATCATCAACCAGAAATCATTGTAGACGTGCATAAAACAAATACAACAGAGATCAAAACTAAATTATTATGACGCACTCATATTTATTCAAACATGGATTTGAACTTGCGATGCTGAAAGGTTAATGTAATTCTATTTTTCGAAATGTCAAAATTAGTCATATTTTGTTTGAAAATCAAATTTGATTTTGATTGAAGAAGATAAACTCGATTTATGCTAATTTATTTTAAGTCCTCTACTATAAAATTGACTCGAATCTATATTCTAAAATAATTAGTGATTAATCATTCAGATTCTGCAGGCTATTATTATATATAAACAATCATTCGTAAAACACATTCACACAAACTACCATTCCACTCAATAAAGCACATTCATTTTCTCAACCCATATATACATGTATTCAATTAAAACATTGCTTAACATGCACATGAACACAGTATATGAATTATTGTGATTCACAAGTTAATGGATTTGAATTACATCGCATTTACTAATTTTTAATTAATTTTATTTGAGCAACTGTAATTCATTTTAAATATCAGTCAATCAGATTGTGCATTCATACACATAATCCTTGAAATATTTTTTTTTCTTTAGCCTAATACATTTACAAATGTACAATAATAATAAAATATATAAGATACTCAATTCGTCTGGATGGATAAACAATAGTTTAACACTTAAGAGCACCAGTTCATAGAAAAAGTATTGCTAGTTATACCTTTGAAACAGTCTGACTGACGAACAGCAAAATCAAGAAGTAAACCAACTTGAAATTCATCAACGAATTATCGAAGCAAAATAATTATATGACTACATCATTGAAACGAAGGGTATGATTATTACTACTGGAAATCACATGATGATGTTCAATCACAAATTAACATATAGAAGCCTACATTTGAGACATCCTAAAATGAATACCGAACTTTAAACCATATCATATGGAAATCAACTATAAGCTGCCAACAAAATAATGACTGGTCAATTGTATCTAACATACCTGTATAATGGCGTTATTGTTTACTCATACTGGTAAGCGGGGCAAACGCATCTTCCAACAAAGATCCTTTATTTATAACAAAAGATGTCTTATTACTCGATACAAATATCACAACAATATTTCATCCTGATTTGCAAAATGTCAACTTGAACACACCAATAACAAAGAAAACAACGAGAACACATAACAGCTTCCGGTGCAAAAATTACTCGACTGTTTATGTTTTGGCTTCATCACGGTTTAAGCCTCCAAATTCACACAAACTCGTACGAAGCTCTTTCCCAATATGCACACTGGGACTGGCTTTGTATCACATCCCTATCACGTGACCTTATGCAACAACCTTGACCTTTATCACTTTTGCATCATCACGTGCCGGTGGCAGCGTCCTTGACCGGCGTCGTATTAGAAGGAGGCGACGTTTGCTGCTGGTCGATCAACTGACGCAATTTCTGAACAATGTCCGCGTTGGAAACGGAGGCCGCAGGTTGCGGGGAGCCGCCGCTCGTGTAGCCACTGCTGCCGCCTGGGGGCACACATTTAGATGATTAGTAGATTAACCTCAAAGAAACAACGAATTACAAATGAAACAGTTCAAATTCAATTTTTACACAATATTTCTTAGCCATGGATACCTAAATACGAATGCGTAACACAGTAAATGCTATCAAATTGGTTATCATGCCTCCATCACCTTACATCACGAGACAAACTGAATCAAAATCAATATTAATTCACATTTATCAATATTTACATTAACAAATCAACCAATTCAAACACCTTACCTGCGAGCGGTCCGGGTGCCAAAATAGGCCTGAGCGGCGCGAAGTTGACGGGCGTGCTTGGGCCGCGCGAGGGCGAGGAGACGGGCGTGGGCGTAGAGCAGGTGGTCATGCGTCGCAGGAAGGCCTCCATGTGCTTGAGGGTGAGCGTGTTGTGAAGGGTCTCAAGGGGACGCACGCTCGGCACTTGCCAACCCTCAACGCCTGTGCGGGGGATAGCAATGTAAGTAAGACTTCGGTTATTAGAGCTGTTTAGTATCATATTGGATTGATTATTATTTATATAGAAGGTGTATTTAATTTGGAATCGGGTAAATCAAGATTCATAGGCTGTGGTTCATAGAACTACACAACATCTGTGGTACGTTAAGTATGAACAGTAGAACATACTAGGTACATACTAGGTACATAAAAGGGACCTAAATGATTGTTTATCAAAACTAAATGTGGTTTTGGGCTAAAGTAAAGTTTAGACTAAGTACACATCAATATTTCTGAAGGGAACTAATCGAGGGTATTTAAGGTATATAATGTGCGAGTAGGGAGTATCTACGTTAGAAATATGCAGATAGGACATTGTTCCGACTAACGAATGATTAAAGGATGTTTAACTTAGCGTTTATAATGCTGCAATGTATACATCGAACCGGAAAGGCCATTTTATATAGGTTCTATTAAAATACTAAATAATAAACCCTAGACGAGATAATTAAAAGCTAAAGAAAATGTGAAAGCCTTTCTTCCAACTGCAATACTGATTTCACCAATCAACCTATAATTATCTTTTTCATTACATTTATATTTCATATTTCAGCAATAAGTTGAATAAACAATTTTATCATGACATTCCATGCTATTTTGTCAAGAACACAAGGCCGGATTTCTAACATTTACATCCACGACCGATGCTTATTTCGATGCCCCATTGAAGAAAATTACAATATCACAAATAAAGTAAAATCCATTAATTTTAATCGC
>LQRL01146629.1:0-11918 GCA_001703475.1 Hydroides elegans | reverse complement strand
AACAGAATGTACCAATAGCCAATCCTCCATTGATTGACACAATCGACATAGGTTGGTTGAAAGTTGCCGAAAAGTGAATTGCAAAAATACCGCACATGTAAACAACGCACGCAATGATATTGGAAAAATACACGACACCTAACACTACCCAGGACCAACCATGATCTACTGTGGTAACGACTTGCATGATTGAATATAATTCAGTTACACGTCTACCAATATCAATGTCAATCATATGTAGGGTTACCTATAAACTATGAACAAGATAGATAAGTTACTAGTTTCCCGCTTTGCATAATTCTATTCAATATAACTGTTGATCAGTATGTTGATTAAATCTTTAAAATAAATTTTGGAACATTTGATTATAAATTTGTATGTTCATTCATTAAACTTTTTTTAACTTGGATTTGCTGAGTGAATGTCAATCATTTCACACAATGTTATCCTCAGTTATTTATCATTCACTTACCAAATGATATTCTCAAATATAAATGTTAGTTCTATGTGTGTATCTATCACGAAAACACATTTTCATTGGTGGATGTTTAACAAATTGTGTACAGCTGATACCTTTTGCACTTTATGTAATTGGTATTTAGCATGATACTTTCGGATTGAAACCAATTTTTAAGAATTGAATGCAAATACTGAATAATTCCAATGTCGTTGTCACGTGCTATTATGTGTAACATGATAAATTAACATATTTCATATCATTGAATAAATTAATATTACAAAAAAAAAACAATATATAACATTATTGGCATCAGCTGTTTTGCTTTTATGAGACAATAAATCATCATGTTGCTATTGCATTCGGGTTTTTCAACTTTTTTTTTGTTTTCGTCCATAAACAATTGTTGGTGTTGACTGACTTGATAAGTATATACTTACTTTGTAATTGCTTGAAAAAGTAAAGCGAAACAATTTCAAAAGAGTAATGATATCTATAAACACAAATGATTTCTTAAATTTAAAACACATGTACCCAGCATGTCCAAATTCTCAATTATTTTATCATAAGTTGTTTATTAGTTCAACTTCCAAGTGCATAGTGCATAGCTATGTGATCCTTCTAAGTTTCAATATTATTTTTCATAATATAACCATCCACAAACAAGGGAATAAATGTGACTAAATATCACTTAAAATCTCTACAGTATTTTATACAGTATTTGCAACCACATATCTGTTGTATTATCAAACGCTCTCATATATGATATTTTAATCATATTTACAAATTTAGACAGAAAAAAATGTATCATTATGTCTAAAATATAAACAAATATAAAAGCTCCCGATGCCGTCGAAGAATCTTTGAATATAATATCTTGGTATGACCCCATCTAGAACTTCCCGGCGAGGTGTGACACCTGAATTCTGATGATAAAAACACTTATGATGCGAATGATATATGTATGATTTTGTTTTACCATATAATCAATCATTTTCTATGCTCTTGAAGATCAAATCATCTAAAAATCCTTGAGTTTTATTTACTATTATCAACATTATCAGAAAAAAATACTATCAGAACACTTTTTTCTACTACATTCAATACCTTTAACCGTGTTGCATATCATAGAATTATAGAAACATGCACAAACCTATTTAAACAAAAAACTTTTTTCATGAAGCTGATTATTACTAGGAACATTTTCTTGTATATTTCATGCACTGTGGCATATCAATGCTGTGCCTATTGCCATTTTTTTTCTAATTTAAATGCTTGATATGAGTCAGTACAGGACTGGACTTAAAATTAACTGGACATACTAAGAACGCGATTATATAGGGTTGTCGAATTTCTTTCGTGATTGAATTATATATGTTTAATTACTAACAAAATCATCCTGTCAAAGCGCCTCCAACTGCAAAAAGTATTTACGAGAGTTAAGAGGAACTGGGTAACAGTATGTATTAAAATATACACGTGAGAGCACCCCATTTAATCACTTGTGTCATTACAATATTTCATTGATATTCGAATTCCGATAAGTTATTTTCTTACAAAATGTGTTCCTTATTGTGTAGATACATGAGATCAGTTTAGTCAGCAAGCCAGCGAGGACAATGAAATGAACACCTTACTACATACCATGTTCTTTGGGACAAGATCGATATCTGGAGGCTAATTGGATAAGCGCCCTGATTGTTGGGGGGTTGAAGGATTATGTTGAGTGGCATTGTGTGTGGTCATGTATATAGAGAAAAATAAAGGGGTTGAGAGTCATGACGTCACAGGGAGCTCCGAGGGGTGCTGCATGGCTCTATTCATAGAACAATGGGGTAATTCAGGGTGAGGACTGGACCTGGCCGTGGATTCAGAACGTATGTAAAACGTTTGTGTCACGTGATGAGGGTCGGGACAATTTCATGGCAGTGGAGGGTAGGGTCGGAACAAATTTTGTCGTGGATTTATAACAACCAATCAAAATAGGGTTAAGGTTTGGGACATTTTGATGATCCATAACCACGTATTCTTACGCGTCATTTACCTTTGAAACTTTAAAGAGGAAGCATTGGAATAATAATAAACATTATTAAACATTTTAAACACTTCGTAATAAAAAAATGATTATATACAAATCGAGGATATACACAATATAAACGAGTGATTTACACCTACATTATACAAATAATTCATCATGTAAAATATGAAATATGAAGCAGTATAGATGAAATATCAGTTAACAAATAATAGTACTTGATAGTCAAAATTAATGGAACTTTTGAATAAAACGTCGTAGAGAGTTGTGGTTTGGTACGGAGCTAGATATTTATATGCGCATGCGTCATATGTTATTTTGATTTAAAAAATAAAACCCAAAAATGGCGTAAATTAAAGAAAATTATAGAAAACAAAACGAATTTTAGATGAATTTTGGGAGGCTGTATCCTATGAATGAAATGTCGTAGAGAGTTGTGATTTGGTCCTAAGCTAGGTATTAATGTGCGCATGCGTTGTATGGTATTTTGAATTAGATATTTGAAATTCAAAATGGCGTAAATTATAGAAAATGATAGTGAAAAAATAGCATTTTATCATGAATTTTGGAAGGCTATATCTTTTGAATAAAACGTTGTAGAGAGTTGTGGTTTGGTACGAAGCTAGATATTTATTTGCGCATACGTCCTATGTTATTTTGATTAAAAAGTTAAAATCCAAAATGGCGTAAATTAAAGAAAATTATAGAAAACAAAACGAATTTTAGATGGATTTTGGGAGGCTGTATCTTATGAATGAAATGTCGTAGAGAGTTGTGATTCGGTCCTAAGCTAGGTATTAATGTGAGCATGCGTGGTATGGTATTTGAATCAGATATTTGAAATCCAAAATGGCGTTAATTATATAAAATGAAAGTGAGAAAATAACATTTTACAAGAACTTTGGAAGGCTATATATTTTGAATAGAACGTCATAGAGAGTTGTGATTTGGTGCAAAGATAGGTATTAATGTGCGCATGCGTGGTATAGTATTTGAATCAGATATTTGAAATCCAAAATGGTGTAAATTATAGAAATTCATAGTAAACAAAACATATTTTAGATGAATTTCGGGAGGCTATATCTTTTAAATGACATGGAGTAGAGAGCTGTGATTTGGTACAAAGATAGGTATTAATGTGCGCATGCGTGGTATGGTATTTTGAATCAGATATTTGAAATCCAAAATGGCGTAAATATTAGAAAATTATAGTGCAAAATAGAGCTTTTTATATGCCTTTTCAAAGGCTATAATTTTAGAATGGAAAGTTTTAGAGAGTTGTGGTTTAGTTTGAAAGACACGTATAAATGCGTACATGCGTTCTATGGAATGTTGATTCAAATAAGTCGAAACCAAAGTGGCAAAAATAATTGAAACAATACTGAAAAGAGCATTTTATATGAATTTTGATAGAATGAAAAATATAAGTTTGATTTATTAAAAACTATTTAATTGGATTTCAAATATGGCTGAAAGCATATCACCTCCTCGACCCCTACCGAGTCATTCGCGAAACAATTCAGGTAATCTAGTTCATTAAACATATCCATTTTACTTACGATTCGGTTTTTGCTAGTGGAATTTTGTTGAAATATTTTTTATGTCATTTATTTTAGGATTGTCCAATATGTTTGTGAAAGCTTCAAGTAAATGTTTTACTGTTACAGAGACGATTCTACATTTTATACTTAAATTGGTGAAATTGTTAATAAATAAGATTAAACGAATTATTCTATCAGCTATTTTGTAAACAATTCTAACGCAATTATATTTATCATCACAGAATCCCCAGCAGCTGCAAAGAAAACAAAAGGGTTTTGACATCCATGAAGAGGAAAAGTCATATACCATCACGAATCGCGGGTCAAGGAGTTTCAGGGGAAATGTGATCAAAGAAACGACATATAGTGTGAAGTTTGACGACAAATGGCATGGTCTTAAAGTGAAAAACCTCACAGCTGACCTAGAAAATATGTTTCGTGCTATCCAGGATGTAGCTCGGATGTATATTAATCATCCTAGACTCAACCATGTCATTATTGTCAAACCGAGGCCCTTGATTGATATGTCCCCTAAGGTTATCATGGACTCCATCCAAAATGTTATTCAATCAGAGGAAGGATTATCCGTGGATGAAGAGTTTAATGTAGAGCTAGGCGTGGTGCGAATGGACAAAGGCGCCGGACGACGATACATGACGGACACCAAAAAGGATATCACAGCAAAAAAATCTATCGTTCAGATAAACAATGACGATAATCTGTGTTTAGCACGCTCGATCGCCGTATGTCTTGCTCGTTGTGAGAAGGAAGAGAGTAGCAATGCCCCGGAAAAATCGAAAAGATACGGACTTATGAGAAAAAGCAACAGAAGTCTCCAAAAGGACACCGCAATTCAGTACCAGAGGCAAGCTCAGATACCCACAGATCTTGCATGCACTCTATCTGATATTCCCAGTTTCGAGCGGGCGTTGGATATTCAAGTCGTCGTCTTTGCGGCTCACCTTGGAAACAAAGTTATCTACCAGGGTGACGACAAACAACGACGAATCTACCTATATTACCAGCAAGATATCGAACATTTTGACTCCGTTACCAACATTAAAGGTCTTTTAAGTGTTGGTTACTTTTGCCACAAGTGCTTAAAGGGATACACCAATAAAATGGATCACTCTTGCACCGTTACTTGTCGTGTGTGTCGGTCTGATGCATGTGAAGAGACATCACCGAAGGCATGTAGCAAATGTAATATGACTTGTAGGTCACCGCAATGTTTTGAACGCCATTTGAAATATTGTCAGCTTTTTTGGAGGTATCCAAAATGCAAGATGGTCCTTGATCTAAAAAAGCGATCAAAGGACCAGCATAGGTGTGGGGAATGGGAATGTTCTACATGTAAAGAGTTTTATGTTGGTGATCACAATTGTTATCTCTGAATTCGTGAACCAAAGCAACGCGTCAAAAAGTTTGTATTCTTCGATTTCGAAGCCAGACAGGAAGAGGGAAATCATGTAGCAAATTACGTGATCGCACGATCGGTGTGTAACAATTGTGAAGGTCAACCTGTGGATAACTGTCATACATGTGGGTCTCGTTGCAGTATGTGTGATCGGTGGGATAATTCTGTAGGAGAGTTTGCCGACATACCATGCAAAACGTGTGGCAAAAGAGAGGTTAAATTTGAAGGAGATAGTACATGTTCTTTGTTTGGTCAGTGGTTGTTCTCCAGTCAACATCAAGATTGTACGGTCGTGGCACACAATGCAAAGGGATATGATAGCATGTTTCTGTTAAATTATCTAACTAGAAATAGTGTTGTGCCCGACCTCATCTACAACGGGTCCAAAATCATGTACATGACCATTCCCAAGTTGAAAATGAGAGTAATTGATTCATTGAATTTTTTGCCAATGGCTTTGTCAGCGTTACCGAAAGCATTCGGTTTACAAGAGTTGCAAAAGGGATATTTTCCCCATTTTTTCAACACGTTGCTCAATCAACAGTATGTTGGTCCATATCCTTTGCCTGAAATGTATGGTGTCAATAGCATGTCAAGTGAAGGTAGAGAAAAGTTTTTAGCTTGGTACGCTCAAAAAGAGGGCGAGGTGTTTGATTTTAGAAAGGAGATCGAAGCGTATTGTCGTTCAGACGTAGATATTTTGATGAGATCATGCATGGAATTTAGAAAATTAATGATGAATTTATGTGAAATAGATCCTTTTACGAACGTCACTATAGCCTCCGTGTGCATGGCAGTGTACCGCAATATGTTTTTGGAGGACAAATGGGTGTTTAGAATGCCAGACGGAGCCGATGTCCCTGTAACCAAAGTCCAGGCCTCCTTTCATCCAATTATAGATGGGGCAACCAAAGTCTTTAAGTCTTCATCTATAGGCAAAGTACCAGCTGGTGGGTATTCGGGTAGGGATAACTTCAGTCAAAATTCAATCCAGTGGTTAGAGTGGGAGGCGAAACAAAGGGGTATTCATATCAAACATGCCTTAAACGGTGGGGAAGTCAAACTTCCAAATGGAAAAGGAGGCTTCTATAAATTGGACGGTTGTAGAGACAAACTTGCATTTGAGTACAACGGTTGCGTGTGGCATGGTTGCAATGTGTGTTTCGTTGACGGTGAAAATACAAAACATCCTTACAATGGCCAGTCACTTGCCCAACGTTACGCGTTAACGCTAGAAAAGAAAACGTATTTAGAGTCGCTTGGATACACTGTGGTCGAAATGTGGGAACATGAGTTTGTCGCAAAACAGAAAACAAATGCTGAATTTAAAGAATTTAATGCCCCTGTCCCTGTTGAATCTAGGCTCGATCCCCGTGATAGCTTTTTTGGTGGAAGGACTAATGCATCAAAACTATATTACAAAACTCAGAGGGATGAAAAATTAAAGTATGTCGATTTCACCTCACTGTACCCAACCGTTAACAAATATGACAGATACCCTATCGCGCATCCCGAAATCATAACAAATAATTTTCAATCTCTTGACAAGTACTTCGGAATTGTCAAACTATCAATATTACCCCCAAAACAACTTTATCACCCTGTCCTTCCATATAGAGCCAATGGAAAACTCATGTTTCCGCTATGTGCCACATGTGTTCAGACTCTATCGTCGAAACGATGCCAATGCAACGATTCACAGCGCGTTCTAACTGGTACTTGGACAACAATAGAAGTCAATAAGGCAATTGAAAAAGGTTATATAGTTCAAAAAGTGTTTGAAGTGTATCATTTTGCCGAATCCACACAGTATGATCCAAGTACCGGTCAGGGTGGATTGTTTAGTACCTACGTCAATAGGTTTTTAAAAGTTAAACAAGAGGCGAGTGGGTGGCCAGAGTGGTGTAAAACCGAAAGTGACAAAGACCTGTATATCCGTTCATATCAAGAAAAAGAAGGCATTCGTCTTGAAAACGTTGAGAAGAATCCTGGTCTCAGGTCTCTGGCAAAATTGTGCTTGAATTCATTCTGGGGAAAGTTTGGACAACGCCAAAATATGAGACAATCAAAGATCATTTCAGATGCAGCAGAGTTCTATAAATTGCTTACAAATCCAAGTCGCAATTTGTCTGATTGGCATATATTAAATGATGACATGGTCCAATTGGAATGGGAATATGCCAGTGATTTTGTCCCAGAAGACTTGACGACCAATATTTTTCTCGCTACCTTTACAACAGCACATGCCAGAATGAGATTATACAGTGTTCTTGAACTAGTAGGTGAACGTGTTTGCTATTACGACACGGATTCGATCATATATATTTCAAAGCCAGGTACGTATGATCCGCCATTGGGCGATTATCTCGGCGATTTGACGGATGAACTGGATGGTCATCACATTGTTGAGTTTGTGTCTGCTGGACCTAAGAATTATGCCTATAGATTAGAGAATGGTCAATGCTGCTGCAAGGTGAAGGGTTTTACCCTTAATTATACAAACAGCGCATTGATAAACTTGTTTCTTTGGTGCTCAGGCTTGAGTCCGTCAGGCATTGTCGTCCAGAACAAAAATCAAATATGTCGAGATACAAAAACGCAGTCTTTGTTTAGTAGAGAACAGTCGACAATGTACAGAGTTGTTTACGACAAGCGCCTGGTGTTGGATAATAAAGACACTTTACCTTACGGGTTTTAGTGAATAATGTAAATTGCACTGTTGGTACTGTTCTTTCTTGCACAAAACATAAAATATGTCATCTTTAAATGTATATGAATAGTATTGTTTATTGTATAACCATGTAATTTGACTTGAAATAAACGTTAATTCAAACATGTTTGGTAAATTGAGCCTACCTAACATGCGTTTTGAAGCTTCTGATGTGATGTGAGCTTATTTTCAAAAATGTTTTTGGTTTATGTATGTATGTACACATGAATTATGAAGATGAACATTTATTTTATTTCTAAGTTTCACTTTTAATGATAGAAGCATACACTCGACCATGCTATGACACCATACATTTTGCTCAAAAGAATCATTTTAACTATGTAAATTACATGTTTGAGGCTGCTTATTTATGCAAAAAGCATACTTTATATAAAAAATATATGCAAAGAATAGTGTGATTTATTTATGAAACTTGCAACCAGCTTTGACATAATATTGATTTCATGTAACTTAAATAATCTACTTCATGCAAGTGTGACTCATCCTGTGATATATTATAAGAATTATGGTTCAAGACAAATTTTATACATGTATTTTGTGATTATAATCTAAATATAATTTTGTTAATATATACTTTGTATTTGATGTAGTGACATACATTTTTGCACATATGAATTATGTGAAAAATGTAAAATAACATTTTTTGTATTGTTTTTGTTAAATATTGTTATAACTTGTATGCAAAAAAAATTATGATTTTTTTTTTATAAAAGATGTGAGAATCGACCTATGATATATTGATTGAAATTCATATGAGTCTATAAAAGACAAATAAAATACAAGTAAAAAATGTTTCTACTGTTATTCCTGTTCGCTACCACATATGCAGAATGTACACGACCGCATCCATTTATATTACATTGTCATGACATTGATACATTTCCAAATTATAACCGACAATCCGACATAGTCTATATTGACATTATCAACACAACTTTGAAAAGTTTACCACTATTTACATATGAGAACTGACCTCAACTAGAATTTTTGACATTCAAAAATAACAATTTGTTACCATGTTCAGAGATACAAAAACAAAAACACGATCACATATTCTATATTGATCATGATTGTACTGAACCAGATAAAGAAACCAAATCAGCTCATCAAAACAAACTACCTATAATCGGGATCATTATCGTAATCAGCATAATTACATTGTCTATTTGTGCCGCCATTGCTATCTTTATCATTAAAAGAAAAAACGCAAGGTCATTATGCTTGTTCCTTTCAAAGCGTGTAGTACCATGATGGTATCAGGAGCCACAGGAACTGGGAAAACAACATTTATATCTCGTTTACTCTCTACCAAAAATGCATTCACGCAACCTGTTGGCAAAATAATATATTGTTATGGAGTATATCAACCCTTGTTTGATACCATGAAGAAAACTATTCCCAATATTGAATTTCATGAGGGCGTTTTATCTGAGTTGGACTTTGATGGAAATCACAATATTGTCATTTTCGATGATCTTGTATCTCAGATTGTAAATAGTAAAACAGTAGAGACCCATTTTACACAAGGTGCTCATCACAAATGTTATACTGTAATATTTATCACACAAAATCTATATTCACAAGGTAAATGCGCCCGTACAATCGCTTTAAACACACACTATATCGTGCTATTTAAAAATTTGCGCGATGGTCAACAGATAGTCAATTTAGGTAAACAGATATACCCTGGAAAAGGCCAGACTTTAGTAGAAGCATACACGGATGCTACCTCAAGCCCATATAATTACTTGGTGATTGACATGTCTCCTCATTCAGATGACAGATATCGTTTAAGATCCAATATATTTGAAGATACGTGGATTTATGTTCCAAAGTCTATAAAAGAGGATTGATTTGAAGTGTCTTTAATCATGGATAACTTTGTTTTGTTTATAGCTGATATTTCAATAAAACAATTTAAAGAGTTTCTGAGCATTATCTCTCGACAGCAAATACAGTATTTGAAAGAAATATCAACCAATATCTTGAAATCAGTTATACAGTTAACGAGAGAAGAAAAGTTGATTTTGAAGCGTGGACGTCATTTTCTAAGAAAGTTTACACGACGAGGAGCGTCTAAATGTACAATAGTAAAAAACTATAAAATTCTGCATAAAATAGTGACTATAACTAAAAAGGCCCTGACATGAAGTTTGTTAAAAAAAGTTATTTTGACGAAACCTATAAAAGGTACGCAATTTCGACATAAAACCAAAAAGTTACATACAAAGAAAAGTAGATTAGTGTTTCCAAACAACTGGATTCATGGAAGACTCAGAAAGTTGGAGGTTCTTCGGTAAACCTGTTTCAAAATCAGAGGTTGTGTTTTGTACTCAAGTTATATTGCTGTACATAGTGGTCATTACATGTATAGTTAACCTTTCCATTGAAAATGGGGATTCAAACTTGTGGACTGCCCTTTTAAGTAGCAGCTTGGGATATATCTTACCAAATCCAACACTTAAGAAGAAGAAATCCACACAATGAATTGGGAAAAGTATTTAGAATCTATTTATTTTGATCCAAAACACCCTGCAAGCTTTGCTGGACCCATAAAGTTATATGATGCAGTCAAGCAAGATGGACGATATGACATTGGTTTATCACGTATCCGTACTTGGCTCCAGAGTCAAGAAGCATACAGTCTTCATAAACCATTGAGACATCGATTTCGAACAAACACAGTTATGGTTGAAGGCATTGATGATCAATGGGATGCTGATCTTATGGACATGAGCTATTACGCGAAACATAATGATGGATACACCTATATTCTCACAGTGATTGATATATTTTCCAAATACGTATGGCTACGACCTCTTAAAACGAAAACATCACTTGAAGTCAAAGATACATTTCAAAGTATTGAGAGGAAACCAAAACTTCTCAGAACAGACAAAGGCAAGGAATTTACCAGTAACCTCATAGAAAAATTCTTTAAAACTATAAAAATTCATCACTTTGTGACACAAAACAGTGGAAAGGCTAATTATGCTGAGAGAGTCATCAAAACTATTAAGAACCACCTGCAAAGATACATGACCCATCACCAAACGCATCGTTATATCGATATTGTTCCTGATGTCAACAAAAGCTACAATCAATCATATCATACAACAATAGGTATGACTCCAAGTAACCAAGTCTAATGAGAGGGCAATATGGTGGATGACATACTGGCCTAAAACGAAAATTAAAAAACAGCAGTTTAAGCTCAATGTTGATGACCTTGTCAGAATTACTTACTTGACTAATGTATTTACACGTGAATATGATGAAAAGTGGACCGGTGAGATATTAAGAGTCGCAAAACGCTTTAGACGTGAAGGTCTTGCAGTGTATAAACTGAATGATTTCGAGAATGAACCAATCAAAGGTACATTTTATTACAGAATTACAAAAAATATCTATAAAAGAGGACAAGGTATGGAAAATTGAAAAGGTTGTAAAAACGCGCAAAAGACAAGGAAAGACAGAATACTTGGTTAAATGGAAGCATTCGCCTAAGAAATTCAATAGTTGGATCCAAGACGTCAAAAGATGATATATCTACATTTAGGTTCCGATGATAGCATAACCCTGTTCCCAAAAAATACAAATACGTCTTTCTTTTGCAATTTTCCTGATACTATTTATCTGGATGGTACATGGGAATGCGCCTTAAGTGGTATATCAGGTGATCTGGCTTCTTCGTATAATGTATTTTGTGATTTTATCGAGTATAGTGTTATAAAAGG
>LQRL01146619.1:15458-27121 GCA_001703475.1 Hydroides elegans | reverse complement strand
AGGGGGGAGGGGGGGGGAGGGGGGGGGGACGACAGAACCAGGACAAACTGTCCTGGTTCTGTCGTTTCCCCCCTACTAATGGTACTGCGATAAATGTCCCAATATAGTTCAAAATACAAAGATCCAAACACATTATCGTAAGTGGTGCCACGGGGGACATAAATACAAACAAAATGGTTACTTGGATGTTCATAATCACTTATCGAAGTCCGTTTACATGATCATTTTTCGGAGGAAACCAAGGTTTTATGAGAAAGTAGGTTATTACATGCCATAAAACGGCAATGAAAATATATGTCAGGGTTTCTTTACCAGATAATTCATTTAGGAACAGGAACTGTTACTTCTACATTCCATTAGTATTCCCCATTCGGAAAGATGTTCTAACACAATTCGTTAGGATTGTGTTACTTCGTTCTTCATTCATTATGGCATGCCCAGTTGAGTACGATTGTATATTCAATGTGGTGTTTTAGATTTACATTGTATTATCGCGATTTTTATAAATACATAATCAGACACTGTCAATTGAAAGTTCTTCAACTCACAACATAGCTGAAGATGTGTTTTTTATGCATTTAGAACCTCTTTCAGCTTTGTTTAAGTATAATTTCAGAAAAAGGCTCTTAAAATGCATTTTGTTTTTACATTCTTTACCATTGCTGCTCACTAGCCCTCCGATTCCAATGCATGGTTCATTTCACTAATATATAAAGTGCAGTAATACAAAGTAGTATTGCAACCCTGACCTTTTTTGCGAAAAGGCGTAACTGAGAGTTGCTTTGCGACCTTCGGGACTTTTTGGGCTTTTCAATTATTGGGCATTTTTTCCTACTCATGCAGATTCTTGAAGTCTATTGTTGATTCAATAGTTTACTGTCATGAGAAAAAACACCTTTTAACGAGAAAAATCAAGCAGAAAATATGATCGAAAATGCATTTTTGTTTAGCCATTGTTAGAATATGTTTCCTGTCACAATACCAACGCGAAGCATTTAATAAGTGTACATCCATTATAGGCAGCCCTTTCCACCATATGTTTTAATCCAACTACCCAGTATTTAAAAAAGTATAAGTCGATTTCAATGTGCATTTTTGCGTTATTAAGGTCGCCATGGTGTCTACAAATTCGTTATTTAGACGCGTATTGTAACAGTAAAAGAACAATGATGATTGCTTTCCATAGAGTAATGAAGCATGCACAAATAGGCTCATTTTGCTGGGGAGCTCTATTTACATTGTGATGATATGTCATTTACAGATATTCGGTCAAGTTTGTAAATTACTTCATCATGTAGAGACAAATACTTCTCACGGTCACTCCACGATGTTTGTTGCCATTGGATTGTTCTAACAGTATAATGATGATAAGGGGATTTATACTTTTAACAATGGCCAGTTTTTGCAAAACAAAAAAAAAACTCCTAGCTGGTCAAGCCAGTTGCGTACCTTCGGACCAATTTGGCACCTCAATGAAGACTATTAGACCCCGATCATCTCGGCTGTTTGAAAGTGTTCCAGGTAAAGGCATTTGAATCGCAGACAGTGTCTTGACAATGGGATCGAACCGGCTTTTTACGAGGGCCGATGTGTCCAAAGGGGCCGAAATGTTAGGTATCTTTCTCGTTCTAATGCATAACAAAATTATTTGCTGTGAAAAACTAGAGACAATGATCGCCTGGAGCTACATGTTTCCAACAATGTTTATTTACACGCACCATGTATTTTCAATCAAATACTAGCGAACTTGACATAGGAAACTAACCAATAAGTAAACAATATAATCGAAAATTCTTGAGCTGTTATATAAAAAAAACTTTCTATTGAGCTAAATCCGATAGATTGCATACCGCAGTTCATAGAATGTTGGTTATACACATGGATTTGTATGTATTGTTAGGAAAATGTAAACATCTGCCAAATTAAACGTCTGCTATTGATGGGAGACCAAAGATTAACGATATTATTATTATATGTATGATGTCTATCTATATGCCAGCCAAAAAACTTATAAACTTCTTAAATATATGTTGGATACGTTTTTTTTTGTGTTGCATCTCTGACCTT
The DNA here is from genome assembly GCA_001703475.1 of Hydroides elegans. Taxonomy (NCBI): domain Eukaryota; kingdom Metazoa; phylum Annelida; class Polychaeta; order Sabellida; family Serpulidae; genus Hydroides; species Hydroides elegans. The sequence goes on along the minus strand of LQRL01146619.1, from coordinate 25,054 downwards.
TTTGGTCTAACGAATTGTCTCGCTCTGGCGGAAATGTTTTCCATACCTATACAAAGCAAGATAAACTCGATAATACTCGCTATTGGAAAACCAGCATTATTATAGTTGTTGCACTTATCGCACTGCAAAGGATTAGTCCCTAAGTCATCGTTAAATCCTATCTCTGTAAATTTGTCACAAGATGCCTGTTGCCATCTTGGGCAAGAGACATAAAAATAGAACTCGTGTCTCCTCATAACCATATTCCTCATGACGTATATATCATGTGATCGAAAAAACGTTCACAGAAATATTGATACACTAATAAACGAGTTTATGCAGTAGCCATCAGCATATTTATCATCCATGCGTTATTGTTCCAATGCACAGGATAGTTTAGGTTTTACCATCGATACCTTGCATTCTTAACTTTATAATCAAACAAATAAATTATGATGCAAATATTGAATGCGAGTACAAAACATAGCTGCGTCCCTACACAAACCCTAAATGAAAATCTTAAGCAGGATCAGTGTCTCCTACATTTTTCTTTAAAAGGACGCTAATCACATGCTTGAGTAGAAAAAAGAGGAAAAATGTTACAAAATTAAAAGCACCGAGTCAGATGGCAACCGTCTTGGTCTCAACCAGCATAAAAACCCCTTCTTTCTAGAAAAAAGAGCCTCCTTATTTTCTTCTGCGTGGCTGATTGGATTTCTCCGCGCAGTAATCAGGGGCAAAGAACAGTAATTGGTGACATATGAGGTCATTATTGAATGGCGCACTACTTTTTTTCTCTTCGTCGTCTTTTTCTACAGTGATAGGCTTCTTTTAATTAAATCATTGTCTTGGATGAAATAGCATCCTCTTATTGTAATAAGATAATAGCGAATGGAATCTGGACGATTCAAAGCCTGTTTTGTTAAGTGATTGGTGTATTTGACCTTGAGACTATTTTTGTATATTTTAACCGGTATTTGAAGGAAGAGGACTAAAGGTTAACGACCCTTGTGATGCAAAATCTATATGAAACAATCTTTTCTGTTTCCAATGATAAGGAGGGGGTTCTTTCTTGACTTTGAGATTATTTTGGCTTTTTGAACTTGTGGAATCCAGGAATGTGTTTAAGGTTAACGACCCCTTGTGACACATGATCTGTCCAGATGTGTATGGACCCAACATCGGGACATTCTACCGTATTGTCTCAGGAATATAGTATGGATTAGACTCTTACGCAGGCGCGTCACAACCAACACATTTAAATCATTTTGTTAGCATAAGAACGTTTCTTTTTTTGCATCTCGATTACGTAAGCCAAAAAAGATTCTACATGGAATCTACGACACTTCCTACCAGCTTGTAGACATCGGGTCTTTTATTTTTACGAGGGGCTAGATTTTCCATTTCTTATGGCTAGTTTGTGCTTACCCATTGAGTGGTTTTAGATCAAAATAAAAACTGCAGTTTGTCATTATTTATTTACAAGAAGCGACGATTGAAAAGGCATAGGGCACAAGTTCGCGCCTCGACGGGTTTTACGAATGTAACATGGTTTCTTTTTTTCTGACAGAATCGTTTCATCTTTAATTCAAGCGAAAGACAAATTGGTTCTTAAGCTAATCGTTATTTGCAACCAAATCTACTCAGCGGACACAACATTAAAAAAAAAACATTTAAACACATACCTACATTGACAAAGCCTTGGTAATATTTGTTACAGTGGATTAAGTAAAAATATTAGTGGCCATTTTATAAATAGCTGATGAATTATCGTGTAATATGTGAGTTACATGGTGTCCATTCATATATCATGAAATACAATATACACATTTATAGGACCATGACCAAAAGTTTTGAATCACAATAGCCATTTTTACATTTCTATCTCAAGATTCTTAAAAAAATGCATTGATTCTAGATAATAAAAATAAAGGAATGTGTACTTTGCCAAATGAGCATCATACTGTTCGCGCTAAGATTCAGCTTACACAATCGCTTATTACAACGGAAATGGTACCAAGGTTATTATAATTATTGATATCGGGTGCGTCGGAAAATTAGATAATTACATCGAATTCCTGTATTCAGACGCCTTTACTATGGAAAGGGTGGGAGAAAAGGGTGATTGCCAATAGATTTGGTCTCATTATCAGCACATAAGAATTGTATTACAATAGATATTTCTCATGTTCAATACATGGGTACAATATTTGACGTGTTTGTTCTTAAAGGTTGAGTTATTTTCGGGTAACCTTTACAACCGCTTCTTCCGGTGTTGCCTTATACCATGGGCCAATGTATTACCCTAACATGGACATACATACATGTACATGCATATATTTTTGCATGTATTCTGCATATGAAATGCATGAAAAGGTTAATCGGCATACACAATCAGTAGAGAAGAACTGGAAAGCCCTTTAGATAGTATCTAATAGGCATTGACTCAAAACGACTCGAATATCGTACGCCGCTACAATATCGAAAACCAGACTTCCCTAAATGTTGAGTGATGACGTTACACATTGCCAGATTACGTCGTTTATCTGACGTGGTAACGGCGTGCTATAAATCGCGTCCTTATGACATGTGAAGTAATTTGGATCTTTATTTGACGTAACCATGTGACATTTTATTCCGGTTGAGATTTTATACGAATTCAAGTTAACATCTTTAGAAACAGCTCAATAATAACACTATTTGCTTAAAATATATATTTCATTTATCCAATCTTATTTTGTCAGAAATGGAAAGACGAGTTCCTTCGCTGGGACCCAGCCGCATACGGCAACATCACGCGAGTGCGCATGTCGTCCAAGAAAATCTGGATTCCGGACATTATGCTCTATAACACGTGAGTAGCCAGATGAGATCACTTTGTCATGTTCTTAAGGTTTCATAAAGAGCGTTAACTATATACGTTGATTATGTATAATATGAAAAAAGGCCACAACATAATGGAAGCTTTCTCAAGCATTATCCTTTACAAATCGTGTTTTATAATGCATTCCGTATGATAAATCTAATCACACGAGTGTTTAGGTAACATTGTAGTTTCCTATCAGAAACGCATTGAAAATACGCGCTTTTAAGGGGGAAACTCTCGAGAAAGCGTCCAATGTGACCAGGCGCTTATTGCATCGTGACAAAAACGAACCATTGTTACAGTCGCAGTCACATGTATGTTGAACTTGCCAGTGTTGCCGACTGTTGTAGTTGCGTTGAAGTGATGTGACAATGTTAACATGTTTCTCATTATTTTAGCTTCTTGTCTTTTCTATATATAAATGAAATGCGGTTTCTTTATAACAATAAATACTGAATTCGGGTCATTGTTCTCCGATACAAACAATATGCAAATCTCACTAATTAAGCACTCAAGTGATAACCCTCATGGTCAGTAGTAACCTGAGTGGAATAGCCCGCCAGTCATAATAGCAGTAATAAAGTTCCGTGAATCCGTCTGTGCCTAATTGCTTATCTCGCAAGTATATGCACACAAGAAGGAACCAATAAATTAATCTCGGAAGTTTGCCATATATATGTAATTGGCCAACTAAACAATTCTGTATAGAAACCAAGTGTTTCCTAATTAAGACCATTAGGTAACACTTGGTCATTGCTGACAATGGCGTTTCAAGTGCATATAGTTCCTGCTAAATTTGACATGCTCTGGTTCCTATGACCTTAATTATTGGCATTAATTACGTATTCAGAGCAAGCACGCAAATCCTGGAGAGGGAGGTGCTTGTTGTGGCGCACCATGATGGCACGATGCTGTGGATTCCGCATCGCATCTACCGCAGCTCATGCAAGGTATGGAGAGGGGTTAATGACTCTACCTGCTTGGACAATAACCGCCTTAAAAGTGTTTGTGATAATAAATACATTATTGTCCATCGGTATTCATAATTGAACGCAAACATGCCACAAAATTAAGATGTCAATTTATATACCAGTTGTAAATTACTTACACAATATTAAACACCCTACTCAATTGCCATATGTTCATCACGAACTTAATATAATCTTCGTGTAATTTATGTGTTTATTTGACCTCATCTTTAACTATTTCACTCAATCCAGGTGAACGTGGAGCAGTTCCCGTTCGACCACCAAGTGTGTCACATGACCTTCGGGTCGTGGGCTTACCATGGCAACGAGTTGGATCTTCAGTTTCATGACGATTTCGAGCGTATGGATCTGACGGATTTGGAACGAGAAAACACTGAATGGGAGGTACGCAAAAAATCATTTGAGATATACTGGTATGAATACATATAGCATAATGCTATCTATTTCATTTGATCATATTTTAAAAAGGTAACATTTTCGGTTTATGTACAGAGTATTCAGTGCATATCACTTTTTCATTAGTACAAGAGGGGTAAAACCCAAGCAGGATACAATAACAAAGCAAATTTTCTGTATACTTACCACAACTCTAATGGCAAATTTAAATAATGGAACCCACGACGGACCACCTGTTTGTCAGTATAAGCCATCGCAAACTGTTCCGTTCGCTCTTATATTGTATACCAATGGCCGCTTTTCAATATTTCCTGGATCGGCTCCCGCGAACTTCACGCTGCGTTCCTCCATTTCTAAGATGATGCTCCACTTCACACTACTTAGGTGTCTTGCATTTCGCATTGTCATATACACATAAAACCAAGCTATGTTATGAATTTCTTTTCTATTTTTTTCCCATAGGTGATGCACAAGTTCGAGCACCGTCGCATCCAGTACTACGACTGCTGTGTCGATCCCTGGGTCGTCCTCAACTTCTCGCTGCAAATGAAACGCAAACTCGTCTTCTCCACCTTCATATTGACGCTGCCTTGTATATTCCTGGCCTGTATGACTCTCGTCGTGTTTTGGTTGCCGCCCGAGAGACCAGACCGCACTGGCCTCGGTGAGAGATTCTATGTTATGTGCACGATTTCGTGCAATTATTTCGTTTTATAAGAAAAGCAAACCAAATTAGTGAACTTCGATCATACTCATCCGTGATGAGTCCATGTGTCATTTATATCAATTAATACTCAGATTGATAATATCAATACCCACACTAACCAGTTGTGAGTGCCCTTTCTTTAAATTTGTAACGTAAATGAGAGTTTTTTGAATAAGTCATGAAAACTTGATAAAATGTAACTACTTAAATCAAATACCATATAATCATGATAACTTTAACCTTCATTTAATTGTTGTTCTTATAGCTATGAACCTGTTTGCGAGTTTCCTGTTGCTTTTGCTGATCCTGGTCGAGGCCGCTCCTCCAACAGCGTCATCCGTGCCCACTCTAGGTATTTATTTAAGGATTTCAGTATGAGAGCTCTGGGTAGGATTCAGAAATGTTCAAACCGGTGGCGGGAAAATGGTCGCCCATTTATACTTGGTATGTCATCTTAAAGGAGGAAGGGGGTGGGGTGTGCATTCTATTTTTCGGTATAGCATTCATATGTAAGTGCAAATAGGGGGGCATCGTGTTCGTTCAACTTCTATTTTCGTTTGAAGGTGAAGATGAATAAATCAATTATCCGTTAATTTGAAGCGCAAAAGATTTAAAGAAAATAACAAAACCGTCAACCTATGTTTTTGTCTTAACAGCACGGGAATACGGGTTTTCGTGAGTATAAGGCTTATATATAATGAGTGAGGAATCAATCGGTACATCTTGACATAGATTTGACAAAAATTATACGTTTTTTTTTTTATTTTATAAGGTCATACTTTTTAGCCATCGATTCACATCCGAGCCCTTGTTATGCTATTAATGACTCTTTTTAATAATACTTAAAATAACCTTTGACCAAATTGATGATGCCTGATTATCAATACCCTCCACTAAATTCACGGATGTAAAAGAGTGTTAAATTTCGTAAAGAACCTTCTCACCAGGATGTAATTAATTCTGTAGTAGGATTGTCTGACTTCACAACCTTAATCGCATTGAAGTATGACATTTTTAAAACGCCTCAATTAAGTTTTCATTTAACTATAAAATGAAAAATAATTATCTAATTGTACGGAGTCCGTGAGCAATACTTGTCCTACATTAGGTACATCGCCATAACTTAGCATCGGCTTTATCTGAAATGTGAAATAAAAAATAAAATAAATTATACTAAATACTATCATTGCTTTCCTGTTACGTGAAAGAAATCACACCATTTTATCATTAATTTTGTTGTCGGGGATCGACTACTGCTTTAACATTTAAACCTTATCTAAAAGGGAAACTACACCATTTAATGATTGAGCCTTTTTAAAGGGATCTACTACTGCTTCACCATGGTGCCCATCATGCTATTTGTTATATCCAAGCATTTGTGTCCTTATTTCCTATTAGGTATTATCAGCTTACATTTATAACAGCATTATATAAAGGAGCATAATAACACCAGTTTTATAATTAAAATTAAACATATATATTCAGGCATCTACTACTGCTTCAACATGGTGCTCATCATGCTCTCCATCTTCCTCTCGGCCGCTGTCATCAACATCAGCCGGCGAGGATCCAACATGGAGCGGGTGCCCAAGTGGCTACATAAGGCAAGGGGCATAATGAGAATTCATAATGAGTTAGATGTTTAAGCAAAAACGGATGTTTTTCTTTCTTTATAAAGACGAAATTGATTGGCAAATATATATTGGTATACTGCGTGTGTATTGCTAGATGAAATTGTGCTCGCAAGTTCGATTTTGCGGTTACGGTTTTAGATACGAAAAATAAGACTATAGCTAAAACATGCATCAAAAATATATATGTTTCGGATATGTATTGAATGGATTCATATAATATGAATTGACAGTATATATAGACAGGTAACTTTTATCAGTTTTTTATATCAATTTTTTATATCAGTTTTTTATATCAATCTGTTTTAGGCGGCCCGAGTATTTGGCAAGATCTTTTGCCTCAGCATATCGAAAGACTACATTCACCTGCACAGCAGCGATAACAACAAGTCCTACAAAAACAAGAGCGCTCGCCGACGATCCACAGAAAATGGCGGCATTAGCAGCCGTAGCAACGGTGACGTCATATCAAACAACGCTCACGTGACTACAAACCATCATCTTCTATTAAAGGAAAACAGCTACAGGGTGGACTCGGCTAGCGAATCTGGCAATTCGATGCCTATGGATGCGTCGTCCTATAATAGGGTAACGGATTATCCAAATATGGATGCGTCCTATAATAGGGTCACGGGGAATAATCACGTGCCATCATCGTGTTCGGCACTGCATTTGCATATGGTCAATGTGGAGAGGGTGTTTCGAAAAATCGAGAAAAACTCGCGTGAAATATTGACTTGTTTGCGGGAAACGGAGAGACAGCGGGTTGTTAAGAAACTGCGTATGCAATGGCAGATCATTGCGATTATCCTGGATCGTATATTCTTTATCACTTTTATTTTTGCTATTGTTATATCTCTTTATTTTCTTTTCCCACGACCGCATCCTGCAGAAAGTGTGCTGGAAGAGTCAACATGAAAAGGTTTTATAAGATATTATGAAAGCACTTTGTTATTTTGAATTATCAATAAACCATTTTCGCAACACTTGTATTAAGCAATAAACGTTTGCAGGGCCTTCCACTTGCATAATAGGGACAGACGACTGCGTTATTCTTAGACTACTTGTATGCTCATGGCATTGATGTTTGTTGATAAAACTATATGAAAACTTTATAAAATAGCGTATGTTTGTTGAAATATTTGCTAACTTAATGAAACGAATCTCCATAATTTCTATTTAAAAGGATTTTGTTTTAATTCATCGTAACATTACTGCGAAATTGTTGATGAAAAATATCACAGAGACAAGTACAATAGATTAATTTTGACAGAGCTATCAAACGTATGAAAGAAAGGGTATTGTTTTTTTAGTAGTGACTTTATGAGAATATTGACAATTTCAGTTGCTATTTGATCCGGGGCATTTCGACTCGTTCCATATTTTGATCTGAATTTGCTTAAAAGATTTTCTTGTCTAAATATACAAAATTAACTATTCTTATGGCTTTTTCGGTTATGAACTTATTTTCACAACGCAGATGATGTTCCTATGGGGAGATGCCGAGTAAAGTTCATATACCTTACGATTATCCTATGGGGACCACTCTTCATAAAGCAATTAGAGATTTTCTCAACCTCTTAAACCCACGCAGCTACCAAAGGGAATTTATGTTTTAAGCAACTAAGTCGTTAACCCTGTTCTATTGTTAAAACACAAGTCTGAATAATTGATGTAAATTTGTTAACTTGCCATGGGTATTCTACTTGATCATTTCTTTGGCCTGGTTGCTCAACACTTCAAAGTGCACTAAAAAGGAATGTAAATTGGCTTATTGCTTTAATGTTTGTTTATTTGCAAAAGATCGTGGTTACCAAGGACGATTTCAATGTACAAAATAAAAGAATCCATTCATTAAAAATGAAAAAAAATATATATATATCTCACATTTGGTCAAAAACAATTTAATTTACACATCCCCTTTTAATAGGAATGAATTCAGGAATTTTTAAAAGATGTTACGTGATCCCTGTTTTGATCTTAGAACTTTAAGGTTTATTTGATATTTACAAAACTAAAATGAATATGGATGCAACTTACTTAACATATCATATTATATTTTTTACAACTTTACATTCAAGATATGCACTATAATCTTTATTTAAATAACTTTCCTATTCTTCGAAATAAATGAATAGGATCATTAATTAAGGTCATGGGAACCTTCACATATGCTGTGTCACAATCAAGTGCACTGCATCCTTATTAATTCAAGTTTTGTAAATAACAAATAAAACCTAATCTTCAACCTTCAATTTATCTATTTGTTGCAGTGGGATTGTAAATAGAATTAAACACATGTCGATTTCTTATGTTACATAACTCCTCACTAGAAAAAAATGTAATCAAATATTTTATTTGATGTTGTAACAATGTAAGTATCGACCTTTCGATGGTTGTATTATATACAATAGACAAAAAATACTCAAGCTATAATTAACCATCAAGAAATCATGACCATTAAGTTCATACATGTATTATTTTACATTCTTCTATGCCTCCGAAAATTAGAATTCTGCGACCTACAATTTTAGATTTCATTTTATTTTAAACAGTTGCTCCTCTTAGATTCTATACTATAAGTTTCTCAAACAAATCCCATGAAAACATCTCACTGCAGTCCTGAGCTGGGTTCTCATGTCACTGTTGAGATGTCAACATAGCTTTTAATTTTATCAAAATGTCGATCAACACACGAATTAGGGTGTGGTCATTTGGCAGCGTCAAATTTGCCCCATGACTGTACCCTTACGCGTTAGATAAATAATAGCATTTAGTTGAATATACAAATAACTGAGAGCTTTGAACGTCATATAGCACTTAATATAGTAAACATTTGAACGACGAATTGCCATATAGTCTACCAAAGAACCCATCGATATTCGGGTTTTTCCACTTCTGATTCCGATCCTATATCAGGCGGGTTGTTTCTTCCAACCGGGGAGCGTATGCAAACTGCACTTACGCTGACAGCGTGAACTAACAACAAATAAAATCATAAAAAATTTGTAAAAATATGTTTGAAATGT